>JAQMCW010000036.1:5690279-5708587 GCA_030068335.1 Chrysichthys cranchii | reverse complement strand
CACACACACACACACACACACACACACACACACACACACACACACACACACACACACACACACACACATACACTCACACACACACACACACACACACAGAGAAATAGACACAGATGTTGGTGGCCAGGATAACTGAACTGCAGTGTGTGTGAGAGTAAGAGCTAAAGATATATGTGTGACAGCTTGGAAACACCACTTACATGGTCAAATTTTGACATATAAAGTTCTAGCATTTTGAAATCTGGTTCCACCCAAAAGTGATTTTCATTTAAAGATTTATTATCTCTTCCAATAAATGATGCCCCATCTACATGTATAACCCAATCTACTAATGGAAAATTCACATTACCGCCAATTTAAAGAATTATAAGTTTCCTACTTCCGATTATCAGCATCATCCACATCAGTTTCTGTCTCATTTCCTGAGTTAAAAGTAAGGAATCAGTGAGGAAATGATGGCCGTTGCCTACATTATTTGTAATTAATGTCTTTTTACTAGGCGCTTTCGACATTTTCAAACTTTATCCACTGTCAAATCTACAGAGAGTGTAAGTTCTCTTCTCTGTTTTGATGATGACATGCCAGCGCAGGAGCATTGTGGCTATCTGATTAGCGCTGTATCTGCTCCATGTGGCACGTAACTATCCAATAACTTGATCAAAACGTTATCTTTGCCATCCGACAGCCAAGGCAAGCTGAGACGACTGTAAAAATGACAATTTCCAGGTCATTTTAGGAAAATATGTCTTATGTTTTCTTAAAGTACAGATGCCAGAGTGCTTTATTGGACGTAAAACTCAATTTTGTCAAAACATGATTAATAATTTTTCCAGAATTCAGCCGCAGCAATAACAGATGGGTTTTCCCAGACCACCATGCATATGCTTTAAAGAGAGTAGCGAGCTTCTCTGATTGATGGATTTAGCTGATATCTTCAGACAGACGTAGGTGGGTTCTGTCATTCTTCTTTCCTGGAGGTAAAGGTGTGTGTGTGTCTCTGTGTGTGTGTTATTTGTTTTTGCATTTTTGTTGAAGTCTGGGGTGTCTTCTTTTATTTATCCTAATATAAAGTGATGATTTTGGTCCATTTTTATCAGGAAACTCCCCGGAATATACTCGGTGGTAATTTCCAGTGTCAATTCTTCCGAACACAATTTTTCAAATATTATTGTGTTGCATGGGCAACAGCTGCTCCATGATTGTTGTGTTAGGGTTGCTCTCAAAACAGATAGGGGAAAAAAGCCCAGAGATACATGCCTTCCGTTAGCTGAGCCGTAATCCTCAGGTTGTAAAGGGATTAAATAGTTTATTATAGAGGAGCACAGAGGAGGACACGATACTAAATGGGCTTTGACGTTTGTCTGTGAGTGAAACCTTCTGTTCGCTGGATTAAATCCATTATGGTCAATGTGTTTGCACATAAAAAAAAAAAAAAGCCTCAAAATGCCTCCAGCTATTTATTTTGTGATGAAGCACTGTATTACAAGACTGGTTTGAGATAAAACACAAACACCAATAAAGGGTTAAGCGTTTTGGCTTTAGGTAGGCAGGGAGCGTGTCTCGGAAGGGGCTTGTAAGAAATGTATTTGTCAGAGTCAGTTGTGTTTTTATCTTTTGCACTCGGAAACAAAACGATTTTAGTCAAAACAACAGGAAACACTCCTCCTTGCTAATGAAGAGGACTAAAAAGAGAAATGGATCGTTGGTGGCTCCAGTAGTCTGCACAAAAAAAAAAAGCAGGCACTGTTTTGCAGCAAGTAATTGATACTAATTGGATCAAGATGGTGTAGCGTGAGAGAAAACTGTCTCGATAACAAGCCTACAAAAAATAGCAGGGCCTCTGGAACACTCGCAGTGTATTTTGGTATAATGCGTAGGGTCTTTCTGTTTACGCCTCAAATTTCCGTGCTCCAAATATGGAAGTATTATGTGAGGCACAACAGATGCTTGATGGTATATATACCTTGCCCACAATGCAGCTTGGCACAATCTGCTCACAAGAACATTGTTTATGTCGATGTGGTGCATTGGAGCTTCCTGAGGACCAGTGAAGAGCTGATGGGACAGCTGAACATGCTCCACCAGCGACACCTTCACACGTTTTATTTTGAACTTTACTATTTGTCACACTCCTGTTTATTATTCCGTGAAGCACTTGCAGAGGGAATGCCATTATCATGCGGTGGAAAGCTTTGTTTTTTAATGAAAGGTTTTACTTTTGAGACGTGAAAGAACGCTGCATAACATATTGTTTGTTTATCAGGATTTTGGCTTGTGTGATATTGATTTTGGAGCAAGCACAATGATGTAAATTAGTCCTTGAGAAATTAGCATCATAAATCAAGGCTTTGCCCAACTACATCAACAACAACAACAACAATAACAAAAAAGACGGGTGCCTTGGGTTAAACAAATCTGTTCTTAATATTGTGACTTCCTCGTAGCTTCAGGGTCCCTGGTTTGATCCTGACCTTGGTTGACTCTCTGTTTAGTGTTTTACATGTTTACTCCATGTCTGGGGGTTTCTTCTTGATTCTCTTGTTTTCAACACCTTCCAAAATAACGCTTGTAGGTCGAGTGCTGACACAAAACTGGCCGAGCTACACTTTCTGCGAAGCCTGTGTTCATAAATTACTATAACTGTGTGTACTTCTTTTGCAAGATAGTCATGATTCCTTGTAGGCGTTGTCTAAACTCTAATAAAGCCCCATAAAGCTCTAAAAATCTGCTACAAATAATTGTTGGGCAATTTATAATCATAGGTTTTATAACTTCATAATGCCATGTACTGTACTGTGCAACTGTTAAAACTAATACGAATTTAATATTTATTAACAGTTGTAAAATATTCTACACATTTATTCACTGAGTGCTCCCAGAATGCCATGGGAACACATATGTATTTGCAGTATAAATTTTACACCACTAGAATAAAGAAACGTGGAACGATTTAGCATATTACTTGAGTACCGTAGTGACTAAATGCTATGGAGATTTTTTATAATTGTTAATAAACACTACAACTGCTGTACAATCATTCACAGGTCGTTATTAGCTACGTATAAAGGCTGTGCAGTACGTCGTTTGGCAAAGTGACACTTGCATTACACCATGATTGTAAGTTTATAAAGGAATTAATTGTGAATTATTTAAGGAATAAAACCCATATATAAGGAATGTGCATATGTAAGGAAATAATCCTGGACTGGGTGGTGTGGTGTTGCCTGATGTGTAGAAGAAGGGTTTAATTTGTCTTTGATCACAGCGTTTATAGAACAAATACAGACTTTTTGGACAGTAAGAGGAAACTGGTGGGAACCCAAGCAGATACAGGAAGAACAAGTGCAACTCAAAACAATTACTCAAGCTCCGGATCGAACCTGGGACCCTTGAACTAGCTGCTGCACCACCACATGCCTTACATGTTGTGGAGCATCTGCGTGGCGGGTTCCTCCTCATTACCGCTTACATTATAGCAGGTGTAAACCATTGCTCTTCACTGGCCTCTCTTTTTCTCTCTGTTGAAATTAATAAGACAAAAACATATTTTCTCACAGAGAAACTGTTATGATGAGAGACAGAGACTTCCACCAGTGTTCCCAGTACGGGATTTGACCAAGATAAAGCACTTAATAACTGAAAATGTCGAAAGTTATTTTTAACATATCACAAGCCACATCATAAGCACGGGATAATTACACCTCATGACAGCATTTAAAATTTCTCATATTCTCCTGCCTTACAGTGTGTTTAAGGTCAAATACAAATTCAGTCAGACTGTATTTGCATAAAGAAATGAAACTTTTTATTACCGAGGCCTCATATGTGGTCCATAAAACTTGCCGCATAATAAAAATATTCGCCTAATCTGAGTGTATTTGCAATACTGGAAACAATAAAAGGGAAAAAAAAATACATCAGGATGATGGCAGCCAGATCCAATAAATGTGCTCAGTTTAAATTAAATGGATTCAGTAATCTATGCTGGCATGCAGAATTTAATTTAGAGACAGTGCCATATTGATATTTTGAGCACAATCCATGTGCGTGTTCCCTATTCTGCTGTGCAGACGGAGGTCTTGGCCTCCACAGACAATGCCAGAGCCAATCAGATATGTTTGAGTGGGTCGGCTGAACTTTTGCCCCTCTGGCACTTTGATGTAAAGAACAGCCTTTCAGGCCATCAGGACCAATACATCAAGCAAAAAGCACTGTATGTGAACACGCAAGTGTGTGTGTGTGTGTGTGTGTGTGTGTGTGTGCGTGTGTGTGTGTGTGAGGCTCTTTAATCACCATTTTATAAATCTAGAGAGTAATGGTTTGCTAGAAGACAACATTTGTCCGCCGCCAGATTGCTGTGCCAGATAATGGCAAGCAATAACTGTCTGAAATTCAGGTCCTGATCCCAGTTCACTATTTTAAATGCAGTGTAGAGTGATGGAGCATGGGGATATGTTGTTTGTACTGTTCATTTTAGGAGTGTGCATATTTATATTGTGGCCTGGGAAAACCAGCAACATGTCACTGTGGCTGAATTCTAAAAAAACATATATACGGTATATATATATATATATATATGTGTGTGTGTGTGTGTGTGTGTGTGTGTGTGTGTGTGTGTGTATACAGGTAGTCCTCAAGTTACGATGGAGATGCGTTCCACCACACTCATCATAAGTCGAAAATATCATATGTCGAACTGTGTTGAACCACTTAGCCTAGCTTAGCCTAGCTTAGCCTAGCCTACCCAGGAGTCTTTTCCTGTAGAAGACATGCTTTTGAATTAAAATTAGCTCTTGAAGCACACAAAAAAAACTCGAAGTAATGCACTGTACAGTACACCGATACACAAGGTAACTCCATGAGCTGCAGGAGAGAGAGTGAGGCATCCGGCATCATCCGCGTACTTCCGGGTGTCGTCTGAATGTCCGCACATGTCATATGCTGTTATGCTGGCCTGCTGGCGATGCCTGCCGTGAATTTAAAATATTTTCGAAATATTTTACAATTTTTAGCGCATCACAATCATCGTGACTTCGAAAAATCGTAAATCAGGCCACCGTAATCCGGGGAGCACCTATATATATATTTCAGTGATTTGTTTGGACTGTTCTTTTTACGTGGCGGAATGATTGCACAACAAACGTCTTGTAATACAAAATCATAGAAAAAATCAGCATCCTGCCTCTTAGTTTAGACTCGATGGTGCTGAAGGTCCCAAGATTTATTTTAAATTTCCAAAGCCAAGGCCTCTAAACTTCTTGCTAGTGATCATGTTGGACTTCAGCTGGTAGTTTCTCTGTGCACCACGTAAAAAGTTTCACAGTACAACAGGAAAGTCCAAGGAGCGCAGCACTCATCTGAGAAAGAGGATCATAGATTTACACAATTTACCAAACTCTTGTTTTTGGTTTCTCTTAAACATGCATGTTGTTCAATCATTCTGCCAGAGGAAAAGAACAGTTCAAAGAAATAATTGAAATCGCAATATTGTTAAGACATTCATGTCCATGTCCATATGTGTAAACATCTGTACGCTACTGTACGTGCAAAAGGGAAACATATTTTCGTTCAGGAAAGCATGTAGTGTCAAACTTTCTGCCACAGATTTTACCTCTCTTACTGACTCTCACAATCCGACTGTATCTGTAGATATCCCCAGAGGCTGCGTTATGCAGATGTGCCCTTTATCTTTTATTTTTAAGGTTTTAATTTTGTTCAGTAAGCATCCTGGGGCTGTATATTTACACTGAAAATCCTTTGGTGGTTTTGCTAAATTAACATTTTTATAAATGTTTTGTGAATTATAATGTTTATAATATACACCAGGCCTCAAACACATGTTTGGATCCCAGCACTACAACATGGCAGCTGACTCACCTGGGAAATCATATGGTCCTGTTCTCATCAGGATCTCTCTGGGTTCCCTCTCTGTTTGTGCACAGTGTGTTTTTTGCACAGTTTGTTTTAATTCTGAGTGTGTAATGTCTCTTTCTTTGCAGCATAAGAGAGTGGGTGGACCAGATGCAGCAGGAGCTGGTGACCCTAGCTGACACAGCCAGTGCAGGAAAAAGCTTAGTGGAGGTTAGGATTTATTGATTTATTATTATTATTATTATTATTATTATTTATTTGTATTTTTTTTACCTTGCACTGTTACTAATACAACTGCTTCTACTCATAAACCCACATGCATGCAGCTTAAACATTCCCCTCGCATAAAAATGCAGAGTGTGCCTCAAATCAAAACCGGTTTCTGCAAGTTTTTTTTTCTTTTTTTCATTTCCATCCACATTCTGCCACACAGTACTTTAAAACTTTTTTCTTGTCATTTCATATGTATGCAGTTCACTGAAGTCGTTGACAAAAATTCCTTTACTTCCCCAGTGCATTTGTAGCCTTAAAACCATTCAAAGAATGTTTGCGAACTGATGCCTGCTCCTTCTCACAGTAATGGTAGAACCTCATAATCCAGCCCACTGGAGAAATTTGGAAGATAAAATCTCCTAGCCCCATGGCACATCTTGAAATTATTTAAAGTCAGTGGGCTTCACATGGCAGCGTTCAGCATCAAGGTAGTGCTTTGAAACTGTGCGGTTTCCTGAGTAAATGCATTCTTGTGCCTTTCCTGTCATTGCAGATCTTTATGAGTAACCGGGATTACTACACTGTGGAAACTAACCATGCAGGAAGGCTGGTGGATAATGCCGCACGGAATATAGAGAACTTTTTAAAAAAGCGTGCAAAAGCACTTGAGGTACAGTACTCCACACTGCAAACATTTTAAATGTTATGTAAAACATAACACCACGTCAAACACTGGACAGAAGACATAAAATGTGTGGTCATGTTAGTTACAGAGCCGTTTTAGGAAGACTGGCCCATTATTTATTCCAGACGTGTTTTATTCATTACATATTATAACAGGGTTTGGCATTTTTCTTTCTTTTGCTTGAATACTATTTAAGGACAGTGCAGTGCAGGTCTCTCTCACAGTCCTGCCATTGCTCTGAGCCCAGGTGTGCGTGTGTGTGTGTGTGTGTGTGTGTGTGTGTGCGTGTGTGTGCGTGTGTGTGTGTGTGTGTGAGAGAGAGAGAGAGCCAGATGGCACTGCTTTTGCACAGCCGAAAGATGAATTGTTTTCTGTCTTTGGGCCTGTGGGTATCTGTGCCCACTGCAGATGTGCTAGCCACCCCCCCCCGATGTCAGCCTACTGACCTGGACCATGGGCACAGAAAGTGTGTACGCGTGTGTATGCATTCATTATAAGTGATTGGCACAGAAGTGGGAATTGGCATGCATTGCTGGGTCTTTAAAGAAGTCAAAGTTGGGTCAGTGAGTCGTTTGGTTCTATGATCGTGGTTGTAATGAGCAGAAAGTTCGAGTCGAGTCAAGTGTACACTCTCATTTGTCTGCTCCTGTTGTGATAAAAGGCAGGTAAGGATCATTTGTGCGTTTGATTAGTGGCATCAATAATCTAAGCTAGTTTAAGCTTTGTGTAAAGTAAAGGATACGGTTGATTTTGAGCACGCTATTCAGAATGAACAGTTACCAACAGATACAAATACACTTCTTTTTAGAAATGTTGCCAGAAATCGGGTTGAGAATCGGAACGTGCATGGTGGCGTCTTGTGGAATGCAAAGTCACACAAGCGGGAGGTTTTTACGGTATTGCGAGGGAATGCTCGAACGTTGAAGGTCACATACGAAGAGGACATTCATTAACGTAAAAGCTTTTTGAAGTGTGATGCATTTCCAAGGTTCAATTCAATTTAAGGTAATTTGATTTGTGTAGCAATTTTAACAATGGACATGGTCACAGAGCAGCTTTACAGAAATAGCTTCATTTCTTCTTTATACATGAGCTCATAGATGCCCTTGATTGGTTCGGATCACTTGTGATTTATAGGAGGCAGAATGTGCCCCATTTTCTCTGAGAACGCAGGCAATTATGCTCTCTTAGCATCAGGATTCTCTCAACTCACGATCTGTGGATGATAGGGCGAAAACTTTTCTGTTGTATCCCTCAGGAGCCAAACAATTTTCTGGGTATGTACAAATATAATATTATATAAAACAATGCCGTGTGCAGCAACTAGCACCTGAATAAGGCTTGAAAAACTGTCCACCAGAAGGTCATGTGCACTATTTTAATACAGATATTACAGATATGATTATTTGGAGCACTAACCAGGCACGGATACAGATAGTGGCACTGTGCTGCACATCTGTTTAGAGCAAAACATGTTTTTTTATTCCTTTGTTTAAGAGAACAAGGCAAACGTATAAGCACAGAGCATACGGTAACTTGTATTCACTACTTTCAGTCTGTCAGGCTATCAGACTCTCATGAATTTTTAAATATTGTAAATATGATGAATTCTTTCATCGATGCATCTTCTGCAACCACGCAACCATATAAACCTCATCGTGTATTGGTCAGTGTTGTGGATTAAGAGGTAATAAGTACTAATAGTACTATTTAGTAGCTAATTTACCCGCATGTTCTTGTGAGGAGAGAGGAAACCAGACAAATCAAAGGAAAACCCCTTGAGGAAAAGAAAGTATCTGAGATTTTTTTTGAAAGTTACACATTTGTAACTCTAGATCAAGAGCCTTGGAGCTGTGAAGTGGCAACATTACACACTGCGCCAGTGTGCTGCCCTTGCAGATATCAATTGCCTTTGAAAATGTTTCATATACAATATGCTGTGCAAATTTACCAGGTTAAATTCCTGATTAACAATCACCCTATTGCTTGTTCTTGATTTCATGCCTTTGCTGGTAATAGACCTGCTTATTATGCATTTTACCTCTCAGGTTGTTGTAACAGCATTCTACGCACTTCATTTCACACCCATTATAACTGTGCTACATGTCTCTGTGGGACTGCCTTCACCTTTGCTAACTGCCTCAAGGATTCAAGCTCTGGTTCTTGTTCATGCTTTCGAAATGTCTAACTGTTTATCACTTTGTTCTGTATTCCCATGCTTGCTTTATATTTATACCACAGCGCTGCTGAAGACTCTAATCTGATTGTTTAGAAGGAGTTGGCTAATTTTCTGTGATAACTGCTGTAACACTAGTCTGGCAGTAAATTCTTATCATAGCTTTATATTAATGTGCATGCTAATACTCCTTAGAGTAACAGCTAACACACAGGGACTGGTATGAGGATCGAAAGCACGAAACCTAGGAGGATCAATAAACCAATTTTTAAAAAGGATGCTGTTATTTAACAAAGAGAAGGGATTTTGTTTGTGCTTTGCGATTTCTTGAAGTCAGATAAGTACCAAAATTCACAAATTCCCAAACCGCCACGTGATTTGAAAACGGTCTTCATGATTCGCATGTCATGTGACATTTGTGAATTAGTGAATTAGCTGATGCTAATCTGACTCCATATTTTTCTGTCTTTAGCTTCATGAGAGAGAAAAAAAGAAATCAGGCCGTTAAGGCAACGATGACAGTTTATAGCTGCTGTAACATAAAGGACAGTTAGCTTGCCTCATTCCTCAACTTTACAGCGCATCCGGAAAGTATTCGCAGCGCTCCACTTTTTCCCACAACATCCTGTGTTACAGCCTTATTCCCAAATAGATTAAATTCATCTTTTACCTCAAAATTCTCCACACGCTACCCCAGAATGACAAAGTGAAACAAGTTTGTTTGAAACCTTTTGCAAATTTATTACAAATGAAAAACAAAAATAAAACCTAAATTGACGTAAGTATTCACACCGTTTGCCCTGACCCTCAAAAATGAGCTCAGGTGCATCCTGTTTCCACTGATCATCTTTCAGAAAACTCGATCGCAGTCCACCTGTGGGAAATTCAGTTGATTGGTCATGATTTGGAAAAGCGCACACCTTTCTATAAAAGTTCCCATAGTTCACAGTGCATTTCAGAACACGCACCAAGACATGAAGTCCAAGCAGTTATCTGTAGACCTCCAAGACAGGATTGTATCGAGGTACAGATTTGCCTTGTTGTATGTCGCTCTGGATAACAGCATCTGCTAAATGCCTGTAATGTAATGTAATGTAATGTAATGTAATGTAATGTAATGCAATGTAATGTAATGACCATTTCCTATAAAAACAGGCCCTGTTCTGCTTTATTCTTATACGTTGCAGTTCCTTCCTTCCTAGCCCTCTTTTCTGTCAGCTCTTCATCTGTTGGATGTCTGAACCTTATTGTCATTCCTCCCTTATCTCTCTTTCCTTTGTTTTTCCTCTTGTCCCAGCAGTGACCCTCATTTCGAGCTATCTCTGCAAGTGACTTCCTCACTTTTGTGCCTGCTGTCTGTTTCTCTTAGGATGACGCTCCACAGCTGCTGCAGTCTGTGTTCTCTTGGGCTCACTATGTGCTGCCATTCTTTCTCGCTTGGTCCTGGCTTTCTTCTAACTGCTCGAGCTGTTTATATAAGTCTTAGTCTTTTAATTCTTTGCTTCGCTATTTTTGGTATCTCATAGATGCACAGGGCGATGCTGTAAAAGCTTCTTCAACTTCTCATTACCTTTTAAGGAGCACTTCGGTGTCTGGAACTTATAGCAGTGCTGCCGTTGATCATCCTGTGCTGTTGTTTATCCTGCTTGGTGTTACTAGCTTAGCATTTTGAAAAAAGTTCCCTTTTGGACCATCCATACGGTACCTGCTTCATTGATGGGGCTCTAATTATAAATGTTTATGTTAAAATTAACTATAAATGTTCTTTTGGAGTGTCGGTAATTTTGCCACATATATGTCCTGAGGGAAAATACTATTATTTCAAAAAATACTATAATCATTATTCATTACTTTAGTGTTACTGAACGACTGTGCACTATGTACCTGTTAAATGAACGGCTATATATTTTATTTACATTTTACTTTAGCACCTAGTCAAGTTCCTGATTACAATTCATCTTCTGCAGTTACCTTCTCATGCTACACAATGTCGTTAGAGCTGTGTACTTTTGAAGATGGATAAGCCATCAGACTGCAGTTTGAAACTTGAGGATGTGCGTCCCTAGTCGTATCACTGTAAAAGGTTTCTACATGCTGGAGTAAGCAAAAACTCATATAAAATTAGATGTCTTCCTCGCCTCCTTGAAAGACATGAACTCCATCTTATTTGAAAAAAGGATGTTAAGAATAGTTGTGCTGAATTTCTAACCATTGTTGCTTATATTTTTACAAGTGATTTAGATTATTTTTGCAAATGTGAGAATGGGCTATGTAACGATATATTGTCCGATGATAAATTGCAGCACAACTTTATGATGATTTAAATCAAACGAAAAAAATAAACGTGCAATAGAGAGAACGCACGTTACATCACAGTAGGCGGAAGTAACAACGCCATGAAAACACACACAAATAAACCAGATCTCAAATGGGAATGAGCTTTTGTGCAATGTGCTGTTGAATTTGAGTCAACAAGAAACTGAAGCTATTTTTTTTTTCAGACTGCTGCACGAGAAAAAAAAAAAGGAGATGCAAATGAAGGTAGTTGTTTTAGGAGCTGTTTAGTATTTAACAGAAGGAATTTTATAGTTGACAGAATAGGAAAAGAAATGTTACTTTTTAGTAATCTTTTTTTTTTCATTTATTTTCATTTCTTTCTTTCTTTCTTTCTTTCTTTCTTTCTTTCTTTCTTTCTTTCTTTCATTCATGGGAAAATCAATTGTGAATCCACTATTGTTATTCGAATGCAATTGTTAATTGGGTGAATCGTTACATGCCTAGCCAGGTTAGAATAGCCTCGATTTATGTAGCTAGCATAAATTGGCTAGACAGCAAGTCAGCGTCTAGCTAATAGTAAATACTGGTTATTTACAAAATTATTTTGTATTACTTCATTAGTAAACTTTGTAAATGTAATGGCTTACAGTAAAACTCCGGAACTCGTCGGTATCTGAACTCGTCTTTTTTGGTATCGGAGGTCGTCCGAAAATCCACAACCTGTCCAGAAAAACCGCGCGATTTCCATTTGTAAACAAACATTTCCGCTCCGTTCAGTACGAACCACAATTCAACTCAAAAAGGAGGTTATTGAAAAGTTTGAAAGCAGCTGCATAAGTGTGACTGATTTAGCCACTCAGTATGAGCTGCCCAGACCCACTGTAAGTACATTTTTAAAGCATAAAGGTTAGTAGGGGTCGAAAACAGATGAATCTGTTTTCAGTTATTTCTTATGGGAAAAAATGATCCAGTACTCGTCAGTTTCGAATCTCGTCGCTCTTTCTGGAACAAATTGCTGACGAGAACCGGGGCATCACTGTAGTTGTGTTCTGTCAGTTTCCGATACGTAGTAAAAGCACATCGTGCTTTCTCTTTATGTGTATTTATATATTCACAAACATTGACCAAAGCATTCAGGTAAAGGACACACACAGAGAGAGAGAGAGAGAGAGAGAGAGAGAGAGAGAGAGCGAGCCTATAGTTTGATTCCTTTGATATGGCTGATGAGAGTGATGCAGTGATTCAGTGCAGTTCGCTTTGTGTTTAGGTTATGAAAGCGTCTCTGGTTTCATTTTCTGCAGTGTTCCAAGAATCCTTTGGTGTGTGTGTGTGTGTGTGTGTGTGTGTGTGTGTGTGTGTGTGTGTGTGTGTGTGTGTGTTTCCTCTATACTAGAGCATTGCCCTCCCTTTCATAGGATTCATATCAGTAGATTTGGGTTCCCAAGTCCATCAGTTTTCAGAGCAACAAATAAATGTTGCAAATGTACTGTATGTAAACAGCTCTTCTTTCATTTCCTCAGCTCTTCTATCATTCTGACTCACAATCATACAGTACCTATGGCTTTCTCGTAGTTTGTGAATAATAATACTTCATTAAATTTTCATCAGAACCTTTTGATCTTCAAACTTTCCACTTTCCAGTTTCTCTCATGCCAAGCTGCAGTTTTTGTATTATTTATGACAAGAGAGAAAAAAGGGTCTGGTGTGAAAATGACTGTTATAACGTAAGAAATAACAGGAACTAACTTGTCTTACAGATGTTCTACAACACTCCTTCTGTACTTTCTCATTCATGCAATTATCTAGTCAGCCAGTTGTGTGGAAGCAATGCAGTGCATAAAATCATCCAAACACAGGCCAGCAGCTTCGGCTAATGGTCACATCAACCACAAGGATGGGGAAAAATGAGATCTTTGACCATTGGCATGATTGCTGATTTAAACATTTCCATACGAATACATAACTTTGGGTTGTCCTGTTATTCAAACATAGTCAAAATTCACCACTTCAGGGTGGTAACAGAAGCTTTATGTCTAGTAGTCTTATAGAATGAAATGCCAAATGATCTTAAATAGTATCCAGGTCACCAGAGATAACCAGCAGATTAACAACAGGGATAATTTCTGCTTTCAGTGCACTGATATGCGTGAAGCCAGCTGAACAGCTTAAAAATATTTAATATCTAATGTTTTTTTTCTTCTAAGCAGATGTCATTTTGACACACTTTTATTTGTACTTCATCCAACAGAGCAACATTTCTAGCAAGTGCCCACACACAGCTAACAAAGACTCTTGGTCTGGTTTCAGCTGCATGCTCTTTTATTTTTACCAAGTGAAAGAGATTTCTTATAGGTCACTGCTGTGTGTGTGTGTGTGTGTGTGTGTGTGTGTGTGTGTGTGTGTGTGTGTGTGTGTTTTAAATTGTTGTAGTGTAAAATGTAGATTTTTCATTGTGTTCCTGGATTTTTTCCACCCTCTCTGCTAAGGCCATTCATTCATTCGCAGATTTTCCTTTTGGGATTACTGTCTCATGAAGCAACTTTGATCCACTAAAGCAGTTGTCACGGTCCAGTTTTGCACTTACATGACAATATGTGGGTTTTTGTACTTGTTGTTTTATTGACTTCATTAGTGAGAACACTGGGTGGGAACCTTTATCCATAGCTGCTATAATGTAAGTGATAAGAAGATGGTTAAAATGTGCAATGGGTCATTTATTAAACACATTTTTAAACATTGCGGTTGTTGGCAAATCGCTGTGGTAGGAGTGAAATGACATGTTCTTATACCCTGCCATGGATTATTCTAGATCTAAAACAGCAATATATGTTATTCCTTACATATTAAAAGATAAACTGCTAACTTAGTGTTAATGCTGAATGTTAAAATGTTAAACAAGTGTTAATATTAAATGTTTACATTTTACCTCATTGTTCATACTAAATGTTAAAACGGTAGCAGTGTGTCAATGTTAAATGTATTTCATGAAATAGAACCTGCTATTTTATATAGAGTTTGTGAATAAATCACTAAAACGTCCACAGAGAAACCGAAAAAGACTATTTCAGTTTATTTAACGGCCTAACGCGGGATTCGGTATATGCTTGTGCGTTTCTCTCTCTGTAATTATGATGAGTTTTGTATGTGTGGATTTTGTACTATCAATCAATGACTGTATTGGTTTAACTTTATTTTATTTGGCTATCTTTAGCTCAATCAATCATATCGGCCTATAATTCCCAGATTCCCTTCAGCAGCGAGGTTCTTCCTAATTTCCCACGGCACAAGTTTAATTAAAAAATGTGTTTGGTGTCTATTAAGAGTTTTGGATTATGTTCAGATTCTTTGCTGCCATCAAGTGCAGGTTCATCATCAATCTATCTTAATGTTTTGGGTTTTTTTTTCCTATAGTGTGTCTTGGTAAACAAGACTCATATAAATGAAGGTATGGAAGAGTAATTATTAATGAACCGCATTTATTGACAAACTCTGATGTTTTAAGCTTCCTGCTCGGGTTCTCATGGAAACATGGGCATCTGTTCTTGATTATATCTCAGTCTCTGTTTTGTTATTGTGTTCACCTATATCTTGTTATCCCTGCTTGTGGGCTTGGGAATGCTTGAGATGGGAACGTTTCTGTGCCCTGATGAAAAGTAAATGAACCTGTGACATTTTTTAAATGGAAATTGTCATTTCAACATGCTGTCACAAATAAAAACTAAATAATAGCGTGTTCTGAGTATTATTAGCAGAATTAAATGGATTTTATATGTGATTGGTACGCACTCATAACAAACACCATATCGAGGAGAATAGTTATAAAATTAAAAAAGTTTATTTGACTTTTGCAAGATCCTTGAGCAAATTTCATTAAGGCTCTTGAGTACACAAAGAGGAAGGAAATTTAGTGCTGGTGGGGAAGGGTAATGGGTTTAGCAGAATTGATCAGAATCTTTGTGGGGAGTTAGAGAGAGATAGAGAGTGATCGAGAGAGAGAGAGAGGGCTGGAGCTTAAAACAGACACATTGCATCTGACATCATCTCTCACTGCTGGTCATTTATTCCTCCCAGCTCTCAGTTCCAGCCAGGGAGGCTTAACGTCATTATCATCGGGCAGCCGAGGGTTCTCGACTCTGGCTCTCCCCTTGTAACAGATGCATTTGTTGTGTTGGCTGTCTACAGTGCCTGAGGGCCTGCTGGCAGCGGTGCTGATCTGGCACTTTATGATGCAGTCCATGGTACCCAAATAAATCAAGTTGGTTAAAATTATGGCAAAAAGGGGGAACATAATTGCAGAGTATAGCATTTAGTTCTCATAGCATGCTGAGCGGAAAATTGTGCATAGCCTGGAGGATGAACAGATGTGTCAAATGAGGCGTGTTGTGGCTTTTAACCTGTAGTTACGGCATGTGGAGCAGAGAGGGTCTAAACTGGGATCTGGCTAAGAACAGGGTGGGAGATATGATCAGACAAAATCAATGCCGTATCATGTTATGTTACACAAATGCAATAGTCTGGGTATTGTCAGGTGTCTGTTACAGCACTGGGTCATTTTAGTGATTGGCAGTTGCAGTCTATTTGAAAATATATACTGTGAATCGCATAATTGGAAACATAAATTGATCTTTTTTTATTATTATTATAATTTTTAGTAGTTTGTTAGCAAAACTCCTTTAACATTGTGTATCGGTCCAGATTTACTACCGATTTGCAAAAGCAACAACATGCACAAAGCTGCTAACCCCTGCAAAACGAGTGCAAGCTGTTTTCTTAACAGGCTCTACAGAGGATTCTCTTTCAAATAAGCAAAATAATATATCCTGTTAGTTTTGTGTGTTTGCTTGAATAAATATAGAATTCAGGAGAGGTTTACACAGAGGTGCAAAGCAGAGGTACAGACTGACTTTCCCACCACAGTGCAATTTGTATTGCAGCCTGAGTCGGTTGGGTCACAAGTACATACTGTTTTTCAGTTATACCGCAGTATCTAAGGTCACTGCAAATTATATGGCTCTGTACCTCAAAATACTGAGTATCTTGAAATGAGGTCTTTGAATAATCTTTGAAAATCAGGACCAAATTAAATGTTCTATGCATGAAATCATAAGCAGAGTGCCTATAACATGTTTAATTTTTTGTCTAATTCTTTGCAAGCTCGTGTCGTTACATTTTTCTGTTGTATATTGAACGTTTTTCACACGTTTCACCACTTTTTGTCGGTGATATGCAATACACTGCCTGGCCAAAAGTTTGTGGAAACGTGACCATCAAACCAGTTTATGCTTTTGGAATATCCCATTCCAGATTTAGTCCCCTTTGTTGTTATAATATCCTTCACTCTTCTGGGAAGGATTTCCACTAAATTTTCAAATATGGCTTTGGGGATTTATGGCCATTCAGCAACAAAAGCATTAGTGAGAGCAGGCACTGATGTCTGGTGAAAAGTTCTGGCGTGGTCAGTGTTGCAGTTCATCCCAAAGGTGTTGTGGTCAGGGCTGTGTGTAGGACACTCGAATTCTTCCACTCCACCCTTGGCAAACCATGCCTTGGTGGAGCTCACTTTGCACCGTCATGCCGGAAAAGGTTTTAAATCTTAACGTTACAGCATACATAGGCGTTCTATACCACGGTGCACTTCCAAATTTGTGGCACCATTTTTGGAAAGGCCCAAACACGGGTGACGGGTGTGACGGAAAGATATCTGAATTCTTTGGCCATATTATTTACTCCATTTGCAACTGTGCAACCTTTTAGTTTCAGTCGGTTGAGAATCAGCTTGTGTTTCAAACTCCAAAAACTATTTTTCCTGTAACATTTTTTTTTTTTTTGCTGCTCCAGAAATCTTGGTGAATACCGCATTTTTCTCAGGCTTGGGTAGTGTTCGCAGATTTGCCATAGTGGTACCAATCTGATCATTTAAAGTCAATATCGATACTTATCTATTAGTTACAATACACATGGAATGAATAGTTATCAACCAACAAGACATGTTTAACAATTTAATAGCGAACATGAGTAACGCGAGTGCGTTCCACATGGATGACCACATTATCTCAAGAAGTACTACCAGTTGCACTGTCAGAAGTAATTCTTGGTTTAGGTGCTGCATAAATCCAAACCTGTTTACATAATGACAAATGTAAACGTGCCTAACTATTTCTTGCACTGTTTCTTCACTGAGCGTTTCGCTGTGGGGTATTTTGCCCAGGTTCTCCAGTTTCCAGCACTCTGCAATTTTGCTGACACAGTTCAATTAAACGTTTCATCGTGTTTGATGTACTACCTGACTTCACAACTACTAGGTCAAATCATTCACTGTACTGGGAAATGTTCTCATCTACTTTTATGATGTACAACCAGATTCTAGTCCTCTTCAGTGTGTTTTCACACTCTATTTTCACTCTGTGGGAGTGAGTCAGACTTGGAAGTCAGGAGTTCTTTGACATTTTCCTCGCTCTTTTTAGATTTTTTTTTTTTATGGTTCTAATAATCCATCATAACTAAAATTTTCTCCAAAGTATCAAAAACGCTTTTTCATACTCAGCAATAACGAAATGCTTCAGTCAGCGGCATTTGGTACCAATTGTCAGTACCCAGCCCTAATCAGTCCACTCAGCCCCTCTGCTCAAAAGCCAATCTTTTCAGACAAGGCAAATATTAGCTTTCATCTACTAGACCTGTTGTCACAAAATAGATAGCATATTTGATAGCATAGCATAAAATGAGCTCAAATGCACACTGATTAAATGTGTTACCTAACATGGCATTATTATATGTCATCGACCAAAAATTTTTGCCACATTCATTCGTGTTGTAGAAAAGACCAGATCAGACTCTGTAGTTCATTTAATTCTTTATTCATCTTCTGACGCTTAATCCTGGTCAGGGTCACGGGGGGAAGCTGGTGCCAATCCCAGCTGACATAGGGCGAGAGGCGGGACACACCCTGGGTGGGTCGCCAATCCACCGCAGGGCAACACACAGAGACAGACAACCGTTCACACTCACGGGCAATTTAGAGTCACCAATTAGCCTAATCCCCAATGTGCATGTCTTTGGACTGTGGGAGGAAACTGGAGTACCCGG
>JAQMCW010000036.1:5662332-5673380 GCA_030068335.1 Chrysichthys cranchii | reverse complement strand
TCATGTGTATGGTGCTTTGTTTAATAATAAAATGTAATTTATATTATATTATTATTTGTTTTTATACATTTAATATATAGGGGACGGAAATGACACTCATTCGGCGGAATCGCCCATATATAAATTTGCCACTGATAAATAATTATATATGTAATATTACAGAAAAGGAGGAAAATTAATATTTAAAAAAGCCACAAAATCTTCTTTCTTACCATAGAGAGATCCATTCAAAAATGGATATTTCATTGCTAAAATTGTGAATTACTATAAGCAAGAATGAGTGCTTGGCCAGCTTATCCTTCAAACTGTGACCACAATATCATGTTAGACTTGATTTTATGTTAATGAATATTAAATTTAAAAAACCTCAATTAATTACAAAATATATACAAAAGATTTTTTCCTTTTTCAGTCCACATTGTCTATTTCCAGTTTTTTTTTTATTGCTTTATTTATTCATTTCTTTATATTTGCTTAAAGGCAAGTGCATGTGTTTAAAGGTGGTGGTTTAGAAACTACTGAAAAACTGCTATGTCTCTGCCACTTTTACTTTCCAAATATGTGCCAGTCTTGGTGGTGTAAACTACACTCAGGTGATTGTAATTATTGACTGAGGAGCCGGTTTGGCCTTCCCAGAATCCTCTGCGTCAAGTCGTGAGTCACCCTTTTTGATGTCATCAATATTCAAAAAATCCCCACCAATCCAGTGACATCCTAGGCCACAGATCTTAAACTGTAAAGTTATTTTTCAAAGTGTCTATATATGAAACTCTTTCGACTGATCCATTCGGTTTTCATATGGTTATTCTGAATGCAATGGACCCAAACCGACCTCAGGTGTCTTGCAGATGGCAAAGAAGATAAAGCTAAAGCTTTAAGTTTTGTTCAGAGATTCCATATACAACGCGACGATAAAGAAAAAGTTTGAGATGGTTTTCAAAGGGATCACTAGCAGTGAATTTGGAGAGGTTTTGCTGCACAGACAGCTAGCAGGCAGCAGTCACATGCTTTCCAAACAAAAACGCACTGGATTGTGGAAAGGGTGATCCAGATCCTTTAATAATAAGCAAATTTAAATAAGCCCCTGAATGCGGAGACCTTTCCTTGAATAAATATTAATGTAATGTTTGGACTTTTGTCATCGGCTCTAGAGCTCCAGTCCAGGGTGTGATATACCTATGCATGCTTCTGTACATGTCCAGGGGATATCTCCATCTGTGAACAGACACATTCATCTGAATCATTTATGAACTTGTGTGCTGCACCAAAAAGCAGAAGCAAACAGGATTTATGACTGACTTCTGTAACTCAATGACGATACTCAACCAGAGCCTCCCATTAGAACACAATATACCCCGGGCTTTACTTAGTTTATGGCCAGTGTCACATCGCTGTCTGCCTAGGCTTTCGTCTCAAAATAATGGACCGACTGCATTTTAAGGTCATACTCTTACGTCTAGGTAATGATGACAAGACTGAATATTAGGCTGTTTGCTATCTGAAGGAAATGATGGGAAAAGATGATGTTTGTTATTGTTTGCGCAATATCTTGTTATAATTTAGGCTTAATGAATTAGAATGTCAGCAGATTCGGCACATTTAGCAGGTAGCCGAGTGTGCTGGAAACATGAGCGCTTTAATGCGTGTTATAATAAGACGAATGTGTCTGTGTGAGCTTAGACCTAAGAACATCATTTATTCAGCTGTCGAGTGCCCATGGCTAGAATAATTAAGGATTGATGTGGGTGATATTCCAGCAGCCCCACCGAGCGGGTCTCTTCCTTCATGCCTGCTATACTTTCAGTCTCTCCACATACACACAGGGTGTTTCTCAGTAATGCATCTGAGAGTGTTTTGAATATGTAAGGCCTTTTTTTAAGAGCTTTGTCTGAATTTCTCTGCTTTAAACATCTCATATTTAGCTCGAATTCAGAATTACGTTTATCAAGATTGTGCTTTTGATTTTCTCCAAAAGACAGAAACAGAGAGACAGAAACAGAGAGAGAGAAAGAGACAGAGAGAGAGAGAGAGAGAGAGAGAGAGAGAGAGAGAGAGAGAGAATTAACAAATACAGTGGTACCACGCATAACGAACGCAATCCAATCCGGTGCGTTCGTTCTGCGGGACGTTCGTTAAGCGGGGTACCACTGTATGTAGTTCTGTTAAAGATGCATTCACGCTGAAAGAAAAGCAACCAATTTGCATTTCGATCACTTGCAAGCCATTAATTTGTTGTTCGTATTTGCAGCAAGCATGCTAATTGGTGGAGCAGTGGACGTGTGACTTAATGTGACGCTTGTGTTCATGTAAAATGAAGCCTTTCATCAGCTCAGCCCGCTCTATTAATAATCTGCTGCCTCTCCAGACTGAGGATTAGACTGGAGTAAAGGTGTTAATGAAACTCCACTTTGCTTATTGAATTACTTCACAACACTTACTGTAATCAGCATGATGAATTTGCCAGGGGAAAGATGCCTGGTTTGCTGACGGATGGTCCTGCTGGCAGGGCTGTAGTTTGTGAACCTGTGCTTTCTTTAGTTATTTAAGTGTTTATTTGATCTTTCTCAAGTGAAGGGGAAAAACGAGCTATTTATTGTTAAAAAATTGTTCAATTCATTGAAAAACCGTGGACATTCCCTGACTATATTTTTACTCCTATGAAGTTTCTTTTTTTTTTTTTTTTTTTTTAATAAATCAGGCATTCTTTAAGACATGCTGAACCATATTATATTACTTTCAATGTTTTTTTTTTATTATTATTATTATTTTGCTCTGCAAGTTTAGAAAGGTGGTTTATTAAAAAAACAAAAAACAAAAAACAAAGACGAAACGTCACCTTGGACTCCATTATACCATTTAATTATATAATTAAAAAATTTTCCTGTCTAAGAATCCTATCTCGTGTCCAAGAATATGAGAGCCATACAGGTTCTTGCTGAATTTCTATTAGCACCTTTTCTAGGAAAATTTGCACCTGAAAGAAAACGTTACAGAGTGTTCTTCACAGCTTACATTTCCTACTGTGTATTTAATGAGTAAGGGACATATTTCAGCCTGGGTTTCCATCCTGATCCACATGGGTCGTTACTCCACACATTTTAATCAGCAATGGTTTCAGGGTTGTTATGGCAACAAGACACTGTTGGCCAGTAATGTATAGACCTGTTCACCAATATTCTCCCAGTGTGCTCAGTGAAGATTTATAGAAAAGGTGTCATGGTAAAGTGTCACGGATCTACATCTGTCTTCCCAGTGTAATGGATGTGATGGTGTGAATGTGTGTGTGTGTGTGTTTATAGTTATGAATTTATAATACTTGTATTATAATTATGTGGGTTCAGAAATGTATCCATATTTGTGCTGATATATAGTGACTATAAAATGTGTAGTGTACTTATTATAAAGGATAAACAGATGACTGTTTGTGTGTGTGTATGTGTGTGTGTGTGAGAGAGAGAGAGAGAGAGAGAGACAGTATGACGCTGTGTATTTTTAGTCTCCCAGACTGTGCAGAGGAGGTGAGGAGACTGTTGAATATCAGCCCAGAACCTCAGCTCCAGAGTGTCTGTGTGCATGTTTGTGTGTACGTGTAGGTATATGCGTGTCTGTCTGTTGAAGTACTGTAAACGGAAAAGAAAAGGGACTGTTGACCTTGAGAATTGTGTTCACACAATGTTTTAATTAATAACAATTAGACCAAAAAAATCATTTAAGCTTTGATAATCACTGGCGGACATGATTGCTGTGGGTAATTTTGTAACCAACATATTCTTTCTAGTCCATAATCTTCAGTAAAGTCATTCAAATCTGTTTTAATTCAAATGGTTTCATTTCGATTTTTATTTAATCGTTTACCGTTAACAAAGAACGATCTTTCTTCCTATTAATGCATTAAGAACTACACAACATGGCCCAACATTTATAGACCCTCACACCCATATGCGATTCTTCCCTAAACTGTTGCCGCAAAGTTGGAAGCACAAAATTGTATAGGACGTCCACTGTAGCATTACGATTTCCCTTCACTCTTAGTAAACGCCTATCCAAACCTTCTCCAGCATAGCAATGCCCCTGTGCACTAAGCGAGCTCCATGAAGACATAATTCGCCAAGGCTGGAATGGAAGAACTTCAGTGTCCTGCACAGAGCCTTGACCTCAACCCCACCGAACACCTTTCGGATGAACTGAAACCCTGACTGCACCTAAGCAGACATAATTTTGTTCCTGAATTTGCAAAACCACACAGCCATGCTCCATTATCCTTCCCAGAAGAGTGGAGATTGCATTATAATGGCAAAGGTGGGGCCACATCTGGAATGGGATGTTCCAAAAGCACATGTGGATGCAATGTCCCCAACAGTATTTCATAGTGTGTTTGTATATTACGCAACTTATATTTAATTCACTCTACTTCAGCTCAAAAAAAACGTGCCTTTTAAATCTAATCATGAAATATACTCTTTAAACACAATTTGCTACCCCCGGCTGCTACATTCACACCTCTTGTTAAATTCTTCTCCAGGGTTGTGTTGCTTAACAGATTGGATACATGTGTGACATGTCTATGAACTAAATGTTCTAATATAACTGGAACAGTCCTGTTCTTCTGAACCGAGCGCTCTTGCTCTTTCTGAGAGAAATGTGTAGTCTTGTCAAATCACTGACCTTTTCACCCCTTCGAGATTCTGAAATAGAACCATGTAATTGTCTCTTTACTCCACTTCTTACACGGCGAGATATCCAGCAAATGCAATTTTAAATTAGTTTCTTTTCCCTCTTTGGTAGCTTGGCATTAATTGTTGGGCTTTTATGAACGAGTCAAAAGGGACAAACATGAATTGTTCACTCCTTTTAAACCCAGCTTTCATGGCCGATGATTGAAATAATGAATGGCAGCCCATGGATCATCAGGCACACACACAAAAGAAGGAAAAAGCATATTCTGTTCGTGTGTAAAATCGATGGAAAGTGCCATGGTACATCTGTGAACCCCCCGTCCTCACATTCTTATATGGTTGCATGCTCAGAGGTCCTCAGCGACTGCTTATTCAGCTAATAGCTTAAAATAGCCCTGTCTTTAAGGGCGCCCTCAGAGGAACAAGAAAAAAAAAAAAAAATAGATTGTAGTTACATAATTTCCTATGGTGCTTAGTTTATTGTCCAGTATAACCTACAACGTATGTATGCATTTCAGTTATAGGTAACTCTACAGGAACTAAACAGGAATGAATGTGTAGCTCTTTAATAACACTTGCCTTACTTCTAATAACTACTGCGAACTGTTAGTTAATCACTCAGAAAGTATGATGGTAGAGAGTTCACTATTTACCAAGCAGGAATTACTGAGTTTTAAGTGTTTCCCCTTAAAGGGAGCATTGTTATATAAAGGCATATTTTTTACACCATGTTAATGGAGAATATTAGTACTCAGTCCTACATATATAATATATTGTACATACGCACAGCATGAGATCCTGGAATTGGTTGAGGTTTATTGGGAGATCCCCATTAGAAAACAAAAAAATATAATAATGTGATTAGCAATTAATTAGTAGTTGTTACAAAACGCCATAGCTAGTAGTTCTGCAAGAGAAATGTAAGCCATAGCTATTCCTGCTTAAGTCTCAGTAATTACTACTCACTTAGTGAACTTGTACTTACTAAGAGCATACTTACTGAGTAATTTGCGAATGTGCGCTATGAATTAAGGTTACTAGCTACTACAGTTATGTTATGTCATGTTATGTCATGTTATGTCATATCATGTTATGTTATGTCATGTTATGTCATGTTATGTCATGTCATGTTATGTCATGCCATGTCATGTTATGTCATGTTATGTCATATCATGTTATGTTATATCATGTTATGTCATGTCATGTCATGTTATGTTATGTCATGCCATGTCATGTTATGTCATGTTATGTCATGTCATGTTATGTTATGTCATGTTATGTCATGTTATGTTATGTTATACAACAGAAACTACTAATTAAATTTAATCACAATGTGTTTAAAATTATAAGCCACAATTTCCTAATTATGACTGGCCTATTGAAGATATGAATGTCAAAAGTTTGGACACACCTTTGATTAAATGTATTTGTTTATTTTTAATTGCTTCAAAGACACTTAATGTCTTAAAGTAATGATGGATTGTTGTTTATCTTTACTTAGCTAAGCAGTTCTTCACATAATATAGATTATTACAGTTGAATAAGGTTATTTGCAGTGGAATAGGGCTATTTACTCTATACCAGCACTCGACCTCGACACAACACAACTGATATCTCAAATGCATTAGGAAGGTAAGAAGTTCCACTAATGAACTTTTGACAAGATACAGATGTTTATGTTGAAAAGTATTCCAGGTGACTACCGCATGAAGTTGGTTAAGATAATTACATCACAGTCATTTGGCAGACACCCTTATCCAGAGCGACTTTCATCTATCTCATTTACACACCTGTGCAGTTGAGAGTTAAGGGCCCTGCTCATGGGCCCAGCAGAGGCAGCTTGGCAGTACTTGGATTTGAACTCACGACCTTCCCATCAGTAGTCCACTGTCCCCTTAATGCTAATAGTGTGCAAAGCTGTCATCAAGGTAAACACTGGCTACTTTGAAGCTTCTAAAATATGAAAGATATTTTGGTTTTTTTGCCCTTTTTTTAAACCACATAATTCCATATATGTGTTATTTCATAGTTTTGATGTCCTCAGTGTTTTTCTACAATGCAGAAAATAGTCGAAATAAAGATGAATGAGAAGCTGTGTCCAAACTCTTGACACATACTGTGCTGTATGTGAGGGCCCACATTACAAAATATTAATCATAAATTGTGCTATCGACGCTTCTGTCATTACTAATTGATTGACTAAGCCTGTAGCTTAGTAACTGCCAAACTACATACCCTTTGCCTCAGCCACACACTGTGATTGAATCCTGTCATGTGTGGTGGTCACTCCAGTGGGCAGCTATTTAAATGTTGTTATTTTGTGTAAACACGGGTTTTTAACTCATAATTGTACCCTAAAATCTTTAGCTAATGATACTTAAACACACCACTTACTGGCCAATAATTGTAAGTGCAACAAAAGACATCTTGAACAAAGATGGCAGACTCAGAACCTGAATCAAAGTCAGAATACTTTATTAATTCATGAGGAAATTATATGGTCACAACTCAGGTCTCCAACTCAGAATCACTAATTACTGAGTTTCTGTTCAGTTCTTCTATAGTAAAGGACCATTGCAGATAAATGCTCCCAAAAAGTAAGCTAAGGAACCATACAACTGTTATGTTTTTCAAATATTGTCTTAACATTAACAGCAAGTTACAGTTTACCATGTGACTACTAAAGTAGACATCATGCATCTGGGTTGGCGATTAACACCCAGGATGCAATATAAGTGAATATTTAGGTGAAAATGCTTGTTCTTTCTTTCTTTCTTTCTTTCTTTCTTTCTTTCTTTCTTTCTTTCTTTCTTTCTTTCTTTCATTTATTTTTATGGTGGGCCTGGGAGGGAGTTAGTTAAGTATCCAACAATATCCAGTGTTGTCTTTGCTAAATGGACTATAGTTGCTGTTGCATTTTTATAATAGTCCAGAGTGGTATACATCCTAAAAATGTACCTTTTGATTTCTTTGATTTCCAAACAACTGTTCAATCATTAGTCTGTTTGATGCAACTGAACATACAAATATATGGTGTCGTCCTGATTGGACATAAAATCAGGTTGACGTAATTCATGCTTAATAGCCACTCTGTATGTAATATTGAAAATCCTGTTTGTTGTGTCTTTCCAAATGAAATGTAATTTATGTTGTGCATCTATCATTCTGTCTGCATGCTCTTGGTGTAGCAGTAACTGATGCTTGTACAGCATGTACTTCTGGACTGTTGATTGAGTGTTTGGTGAGAGTTGCTTTGAATTGTTGGTTAAAGGTGCATCAAGTTTAGGAATACAGTCTAATTTGTGCAAAGCAGAATAAAGTGGCGGATGTTTAACCCTTTCAACATAAGAACTCATGTTCATAATTAAGCCCACTGAAGTAGTATATTATTTATCTTTTTTTTTATTTTTAGGCTTTGGCATTTGCTGCAGAAGAAGCCCAGATGAAACATGAGTGGAACAACGATATTGATGTAAGTAACTGATCTGGATATCATGTTACATTAATGATAATAAGGCTGCAACTAAACACATTTCATAGCTCACTTCATAATTGTGGCATTTTTGTTCACAGTGATGAAAGACATGTATGAATTTCATGTATCACTTTCTTAGCTCCATACCGTTCTGTTTTAAAGATAAATAACTGAATAAGGTTGGGCGTTTAAGATGTTCACAAGTTTGCTTGAATATACTGCACGGCATGTAGCGTTCATGTTTTGTCTGTTTTTTCCCTGTTGTTCAGCGACTTTCGTAAGGAATTTTTGGTATCCCTCAGGGGTCACCACTGTGCTGGTCTGTGGTTAATATTTTTGTGAAAATCCTATGTTTCCCAAAGACATAGGCAATTGAGGAAGGTGGGTTTTTAAATTTCAATATCAAACTGAGGTTGTCTATAGCTACAAGGCATCAAATCCTGACAATCCAAGGCTGTGTGTTTGTTTGTATTTAAATGCATTTACCCTCTTTCACAACAGCAGGTGTCTGGACTTAATATCAGCAGAAATATTTTAAGCTTTCTCAGCTCTTTGTACTCCTCACTGTTCTCAGACAGTAGCACCAGAGTTTAACAATGTTAGACATACCTTTCAGACGTAAAACAAATCCTTTACGCCGCTACATTCACAGAAAAAAGGCCAGGTATTGGGAATGCAGCTTGAGAACCTAAACATGTTTTACAAACCCCTGTATGATATCCTCCTCCTCATCATCATCATCATCCTCATCATCATCATCATCATCATCATCATCATCATTATTATTATTATTCTCTGCTTTGTCTGACCAACGCTCTCTCAGGAAATCCAAAAATGCACATTACTAATGTTCAGCACTTCTGAATCAGCGAGATTGCGTTCTGTTTTGCAGAAATGTTTTTCAGTGAATTTATACACTTTTGATTTATTGAATTTCTCAGATCAGCAAACATGGCGGTCGACATCTTTGTTATGCAGGAATGGTTTTGGAAATCCCTGGATGCATTTCCAGATATCAGTACAGTCCATGTATACAGTCTCATTCTATCTGTGCAAACACTTGATCCTTTTGTCCAAATGGACGAAATCCATGAAGTCCATGTATATATAACACTACATATAGAATAAATTTGATATTCTGCCTGCTGATGTCAGCCATAACGTCTTCAATAGTGAACACAACCCTTCTTGCTATTTGCATCAAACCCAAAATACAAGCCAGACTTCCAGAAATTCCAGAAACTGCCCGGTACATTCATAGCAATGCTGGGACCAACTTGTTTTTTATTGGCAGTAACTAAAGGGTTGTGTTCTTCATCATTTATATTCCTGATGCAGGGGAAGTCCTTCTTTTCTCCCTGGGCCATTAAAAAGTGACAGTGTATCTTTTATAGTGTTCCCTACAATGTCTGGCATCACTTTTTCTTCATCTCTACACATCAGTGCCTGTCTTTGTGCATGAACAATTGATGATTTAATTTAGCTGCGATGTTGCTTTGCTCCCAGGTGATCACGGCCGAGCGTCAGAGCAGCACCATATGTAACGTGTAAAACTAGTGCTTTTCTATGTTGCTTATACCAATACTAGTACAGTACTGCTGTCGAGTCCTTGAATGTCCTCAGACTTGGTCGTAACTAACTTGAGAGTCTTTTACTGTTAAGATTCTAAGGAACAAATTAAGCTATGTAAAACTATTTAGGTTCTGCATTCATGTTTCATGCTAAAATTTCGTGTTGCGCTAGGGGCCCATTGCGAGCATGGGCGCGTTCAACAGCTGTGTCTTTAAACCGCACAGTGTATATCATGCTAAATAGCATATTAAATTACTACAGTACCAATACAGCCATTATTATTTTGAGCATACTGTTTAGTACTGTGGTACACAGGCTGTGTGTAGGCACATTTAGACTCTGTTATGGAAGGGTTTGAGATAAAAGCATACAAGAATTATAGCTACTTTCCAAACGCATTTAAACATATTCCTTGGTTTTGGTTTTATCTATTGGTTAGACTACACAGAAAATACACGATAGGTTGTTTTTCTCATGGTTTTATTTGTGAACAAGTAGCATGCCTACAGATTTATTTGTGCAGCATGTAAAATGTTTAACTGCTAAGACAATTGTCAAACACCATACTAGAAAGGACATAATGGGGCTGTGTATTGACGTTTTAAAGAAGAAGCGGTCTCCATACTGCATATACAGCCATCTACCAGTACTCGGTGGCATACAGTGCCTTGTATAAGTATCGGGCGTAGGACTTGCATTAGTATTCTTATCCATCCAGGCTGACAGCTTGTGCAGTTCTGGCAAGAAATATGGGCAGAAAACAAATCAGGATCCATATGTGCAAAGCAGATAGACCTATATTCTAGGAGACTTGTAGCTGTAATTGTAGCCAAAGTTGCTTCTAAATGTCTGAAGACCCAGAGGGAAATGACACATTTATCCATTTTTGTTTAATTAACTCTCATGTGACAATAAATGTTAAATATTTAACACAGTTTGAGTTTACATTTATGTATGGCACTATTTTGGTGACATGTTGGATGCATACCCCCTCCTCTGCTCCACCCATAATACACACACACACACACACACACACACACACACACACACACACACACACACACACACACATGCTAGACCTGTCCAGTTTTCTCTCAGTTGAAATCTGGCAACCCACCCCCTGTCCAATCCCCATAACTCCATAAGATGGAAAGTGTAAACACAAATCTAACCCTTAATAAAACAAACACAGTAATTATAAAAAATACTGTAAATAAATACAAATACTGTACATATTTTAGGTTGCCCTTGGACATGCCTTTCCACAGATACGGGTCCATTTTTAAAGTTTCCATTTCGACTGATTTTAATGCGCACAAGTTGAT
>JAQMCW010000036.1:5561978-5573597 GCA_030068335.1 Chrysichthys cranchii | reverse complement strand
CCCCCCCCCCCCCCCCCCCCCCCCCCCCCCCCCCCCCCCCTGTCCAAATGAGAAAAACGTAAGTCACACGTTCTCTAATTTCACATCACTTTAATTAAACAGTGAAACATAATTTCAGTTAAACCTCACGAGATGTAATAACCGCTGGAGAAGTAGGCCGGAGTAAATTGCTCCATGTTCTGTCAGAAATAAACACATTTGCTGCACAGATGTTTCCAGAAGGGTTCTCTCTGAGTGAGCATGAATGATAAATGTTGGAAAGTCGAGAACATAAAATATTCAACATAAAATATGTTAACCTTGCACAGACACGACAAAATATACCTTATGTTATGTCAGAAATTCAAAGGCGCCATGAAATCCAAGCTTGCAATGAACTGCATGGGGAAAACTGGTTAGTGCTGGAATCATATTTATTACCTGCTGGGGGTTTTTGTTGTTGTTTTGTTTTTGTTTTGTTTTGGTTTGGGATTTTTTTTCTATTTCCCTAAATCCTTTTTTTTTTTTCTAATATCCCCTTCTTTTAGAAGCAGGCAGCACACAGCTCTGGAGACTTGGACCTGATCCATTTGGATACATTGATCTGATTCCAGTCAGTGCATTAACAAAGCTGTAAAGCTGGGCTTCGTGTTAAATGAACTTCCCGCTCCGGTTCAACAACCTCGACTCTTAAGAGCACTGGCCAGGAAACTGTTCCTGCGATAAAGGGGGCTTTCCTCATCCTGCACGCTGGGATCGCTTTAAATGCCTGATGGAGCCCGAGGGGAGGGAGAACGGCGCTGTGTAGGACTCCGAGCGCGCGCCTCATCATCATCATCATCATCATCAACAACATCATCATTATCCTCCTGATCCTCCTCATCCTCCTCCTCATCACCACCACCAGCAGCAGCAGCAGCCTCCGCTGAGTGGACAGCAGCAGCTCGGGAAGCGCTTCAGCGCGCAGCGCACTCCACTCCACTCCACTCCACTCCGTCACTTCTCCTCCTCCAGGCAGCTCTGCTCACAGCGCGCACGACTGACTACACCATGTGGATTTATCAGCTCCTGCTTTGCCTCTCTGTCCTGCTTTACTCGGGTAAGTTAGTCGGATGCCCCGTGCCTCTTGTCCTCTCGAGCTAGCCGATGTCTCCACGATCCTGGCGCGTTTAATATTGCTTGAGGGGTGGGTTTTTTTTTTTTTGGTGATCTCTTGGAGAGATACGCCTGTAAACTTTGTTGGGTTTGTTGTGGTGAGTCCACTTTCGGACCCTTCCATGTGAGCTGTGGGTCTGTGGCGCACTTTTCCTACATGTTCAGGAAAGTTTCGCAAAAGTCTGGAGAGCTGCTGTGGGGAAACAGTTGTGCGTCCTGGTGGCGTTCCGACATCTGGACGTGTGAGTCACGGAGCTGGGGATTAGAGAAGCAAGATGCGCTTGTGTTGTTGCTGTGGAACTGCTGGAGGCTGGAAAAACATGGAGCTTCCTCACACTCAGAGCTCAGAGATGCAAAGTTCACAATAATAAACAGTCAGGGTGGCTTCATGATCTCTCTCTGTCTCTCTCTCTCTGTGTATGTGTGTGTGTGTGTGTGTGTGTGTGTGTGTGTGTGTGTGTGTGTGTTAAAAAATCTCTTAAAATGATTATAATAACTACTGTCAAGCTTTAATCCAGTGAAGAATGTTTGCTTGGTGGTTAGTGATGTGTCCATTGATAAGAATATGATTGGTGGAAAGAAAAGAAAAGAAAAAAAAAAAACATGCTCATGAGTTTACTCAAATTTAAATTTCAAATGTCTGTGGGCAAAGATTCAATCCTGATACCAGGGGGAATGCTGCCTGGAATGAGGATACAGATGTAAATTTTTTTTTCCTTCCTTTTCTTTTACTCTCCTCCAAGCCTGAATGCCTTGTACGTCCATTCAAATTCAAGGCAGGCTTGGGCTACAGACAGACCGGTCCAGTGTGCTTATCTTTTATCTTAAAAAAAAAAAAAAAAAAAAAAAAAAAAAGAAAACAAAAAAAAAACCCTCTCCTCCTCTCTCTGCCCATTAAGAACTTGGACTGCAACCATGTCCAATGACCTTAGACACTAGAGCTTGTTCATGCATGTGGAAGTTTGTCTCTGGTTCGGTTCTGAAGGAGTTTTGTTACCTGATCAGCGAGGATCTGGCACGTTCCCACGTGGCCCTCACAATGAATCCACTCAACCTGAGTCACTGTACTTAATCAGAAAATGATGGATATCCTTGCGTCTTATTACACAAGCAGGATTAATCTTGCACTAAAGCACACTGAATCGCTTGGTTTTCCGTTCCAGGCTGCCGGTGTCTCATCTACTTAATCAGTTATAGACTTATTAGTGTCAGTCTTGTTGTTACAATACCATCTGTCTTGTGTAACCTTTATCACGTATTAGAAGTTGTTTTTTTTTTTATTATTATTATTTTTTTTTTAATTTTTAAGAAACGTATATGACCTATGACAAATTTGATTCGTATGGCAGAAAGCAAGAGGCATGCGCTTCAGGACTATCAGAAGACTGACGGGGTTCGTCTGGTCGCTCCGCCTGACTCCTCCTACATGATGAAAAGCAAGAAGATGGGCTTGGGGAAGTGTGTGCGCCGCTGCAGCCGCAATAGAAAACTCCCCTTCACCTGCAGGTATGGAGGCCTGTCAGGGTCAATAAATGCAGTTAACCTCCTACAGTTTATGAATACGTAGGAAGCATGCACAGTCTACTCAGGGAACCACCTGCAGCCTTGCCATAGTGGGATATGAAGGTCAGTGTGTGGATTTGATCAAGGCAAAAATATTTGTGCCATGATGAAACATTGGCTTGTGACATAATGGAAAAATCGATAGTTTGTGCCATCCTGCAAAGCTCATACAAAACTTTCCACAAACAAAACAAAAGAAACTAAATTGGCCCAGTCTATACTGCACAGTGTGCTCAGAGGAAGGAGCTGGAAGCTACATTACGACTGGAAATGCACGATCAGCAAATCAGCTACTTCCTATTTTGATGTCTTGTGTAACAGCCCATTTGCCACACAACACCTTGGCAAGCTCAGAAATATCAGCTATACTCTGTAGTGACATTCAGCATAGAAATGGTTTAGAAATTAAAATATCAGTGCCACAAATTCTGTCAAAAAGTAGCAGCTGTTTCTAACCTCAAACAGCTGATTATCATCTCTCTCTCTCTCTCTCTCTCTTGTCCTCAGATTCATCAATGTTGTCCATTAAAAAAGCAAATGAATTAATTCATCCATTTGCATGTGATCTTTCTCTCCAGAGCCTTCATCTTTGATCAGAATGGCACAAAGTGTCATTTACTCTCCTTCGACAGCCTCACAGTGGGCGTCCATGCTGAAACCGACTTCAGCTTTGACCTTTACGAAAAAAAAGGTACAAAAGCTTTCTTGCATTACAGTTGCTGTGCTGATGCTGTAATTTGACAAGGAATTTAGTTCCATATGGTTTGATTAGTAACATGCATCTGTTCCTGGTTTTTCACGGGGGTCCTTTATGCTAAAGACACACTTTCTTCCACTTTTTTCAACTTATGTAACTGTCTAATGCTCTTTAGAGGCCTTATTTATAAAGGCTTGCTTCGGAATGTTGAAGCTAGATGAAAGCTGGATGACCTGTATACACACTGACATGCACACTTGAGAAGTTCATCACCAGTGAGATGAAATGACACAGCACTGACAGCTTGTCTTGTGACCTCTATGTCAGCAAATCTAGCTTTGTTTGGTTCTTTTTCTTCTTCACAAAATGGAGTACAATTGTCATCGCTTGTGTGGCACAGGGCATGATATGAAATAGCTGATGGTTCAACTGACCACGTTTTCTGTGTTCTTCCTGTAGACTTTGTAAGAGAGTGCATCATTGGCACGGGCCTGAATTACAAAGGGAGGAGATCAGTGACCGAGAGTGGTGTTGAATGCCAGAACTGGGATATGAACACGCCACATGAACATCAGTAAGATTCTCTGTCTATCCCTTCTGCCTCTTTTTCCAATCGTTTTCAAATTCCCAATATTTCAGTTTCTTTTTGTCAAGGACATTCTTTCAAAATCCTTTTCGTGTCTGGATCGATTTCACCAGGCCTTTTTCATTCCTGATTTATTAGACACCTTTGTTATTTGTAATTCAGTGACAAATGAAACACAGTTGCATTCATTTGGAACAGATGCATCACAGGCTTCACAAAGGCCTGCTGAAGATTTGAGGATTTAATGATTAATTCAATTGTCCTTTGAGAGAGAATTATGCTTTGTGGAAGGGTTTAGTTCTGACAGCAAGCGCAGCTTTAGAAACCTTGAGACAGACATTAACATGCCTGCAGTTGTTCAAAAACCTACAGTCCATTTTTGCTTATGCTGCACTAACATCTAGGGCTGTTGTCAAGGCCACCGATGTCAAGACCAAAACCAGGACTAGCTGAGATCAAATCAAGACCGAGTCTTCAGGGGGTCGAGGCAGGGTCAAGGCCGAATTCAAATGAAAGTGAGACCTAGTCAAGATCGAGACTGAAAGCCATCAAATCATTTTGGGCCTGTTTTTTTATTTCTACAGCTAGTTGGCCTTATTTTTATTCATTGTGCCAGTGGTTATACTATGCTTTCTAGGGGAAGGAATTACTCTATGTCAAAGTTCTACAAACGCCACTAAATCTGAGACAAGTCCAAGTCGATACAGAAAACATCTCAAGAGCAGACTCGAGTCCTACAGCCCTACTAACATCATGCACAACTCTAGCTATAAACACTGTATAGACTTGTGAATAACTGCGCTTAAATACACATTTATACTCACACGTCTATAAATAAGTGCGCCGAGTTGGAGGAGTTGTTTTTAAAAGGTTAGCGTGGAGGGTCGGCGCAATGGTGGGAGTCTTGACAGAATGCAGCACAAGGCTTAGATAAGATAACTAATGTGAAGGGCTTATTTGCCAAGAGTTCATTATGGCTGGTGAGTTCATTAAGGATGCTGAAACAGCATGGAGCCATCGGTTTACTGCCTGTCATTTACTAGGGATGGGGAGAATAGTGAGACCGTGACTCTGTGCCAAGAGAGCTATACGTCTGAGACTTTCACAAAGCTGCCGACACATGAAAACATGACTACCTTGAAGGGACCTTGAAGGGCTTTTTTTCCTTCTTTTTTAATTTTCACCTCCCCTCGGTCCTTCATACCCCTTCAACTTTTTATATTTCCTAAAGGACTAATGTATGATTAAAAAAAAAAAAAAACCTTCTTTGAAACAGTTTCAGCAGTTCTGGATCTGGACATTGGAAAAAAGGAGTCACAGGTGAACTAATTTGTCACATTTTGATATCATTGACAGCTTTAAAACAGGTTTAAAGCACAACCTATTATTGTGGTCTGGTTGAGTTTCTGAGTGGAGTGGACACATTTTGACGAGACCGTATGGACTTTATATAGGATTTATAGGCCTACTCGCTTTCAGACCGCCGCTGAGCGAATCGCTCCGGTCTCCTGGCACAGGGTTGCTGACCTCTACATTTTTTTTTTTTTTTCGTGAGCAGGTATCTGCCCCTTTGTTTGGGAATCCCTTATGGGTAATGGTAGCCAAATTTCAGATCAGTACCCTATTCAAAATATGAAATATTTGTTTTTTGGTTTGTTTTGGTTTGGTTTTCCACATCTATAACGATGTTTGTTCCTTCTATAAATCCTAAAGGACTTCTGTAAATGTGTGAAACATACTCTATAGACAGAGTGGGCTGATTTTGTTTCTTTTTTTTTCTTCTTCTTCTTTTTGTCTCATTTCGAGTCTGAGTGTTTCTGCCTCTTTTGATCTGAACCTGCTTTATGGTCTTTGATTTACTCATATGAGTGGGAGTGCAGAGGAGGACTTGAAGTGGGTGACATCAGTATCTCGGATGGCTGTCTGTCTTCCAGTTGCCATTTATCTTTTTTTTTTTTTTTTCTTTTTTATCTGTTTCAAGCGGAAGTCTTTTCCAGTGTTAACAGACATACAGAAGTCTCAGTAGCACAGCTGGTTGTTATTTCCTGAATATCCAGATGAAACGATAGAATCCCTTGAGCTTACCCTTATTCTGTCTTCCTTTACCTATCAAACACACTTAGCTTCTTACCCCGGCGGCATAAGCAGAAGGACCTTCGGGGGAACTTGTGCCGGAACCCAGACAATAGCACTACGGGCCCGTGGTGTTTTACCAAGAACCCCAGCATACGTTATCAAAACTGCAACATTCCCCAGTGCTCGCAAGGTAAGCTGCCGGTTACGTTCTGTCATTTATACCCATTGAATAATTTACAGTGGAGCTGCTTTTTTATTTGATTTTTAGAATGCTTTCTTTGAGGTAAGGACACATTCTGCTAGTAAAGTAGTCACGAGCCAGGAATTTATTTTTTTCATGCACTTCTCTGCTAGCTAAATCAGGACATGGGAGAATGTGGGCTGAATATGCGGAGTGCAGTGTAGAGAGCTTTCTCTGGAGATAGCGATCAGGCAAACAGAGACAGCCTTCTGTCTATTCTCAGAGCACTGTGCTGAAATACGGCTGGGAGGGTTTGTTAATAAATTAGTTTCCCATAATCAGAAACACACACAGATGGATGTAAAATCAAGGTTTCATGAAAATGGCCAGGGCTGGACATCTGGTTCCAATAGGCTGATCCAACCTTTATAGCGGAGCACAACAGTCATAACAGGCTTTCGAGGGAGCATTGCTGTTTAGGTGACCTCTCCGTGCTGTGACGTTTGCCGGGCCATTATGACTAAGCCTCTAGATTTTCAATTACTCATTTCGGTAACCTTTGATCATTTGAAATCAGTTAGAGGCTATGGTGTGTCCCTGGAGACGTACTGACAGCTTAATGGGTGGTATTTCAGCTTATTAAGGTGAGGTGTTACCTGATGTAGCACTCAGTCTAATGGCTGCGAAATGGAATTCGCCTAATGTTAGATGAGAAAGATGTAAGAGATTGATTGCAATAAACATTAACCTAATTCCCGATACTTAGGGAAGTCCGACATTCCATCGTCGGTTGTTTTTATTTCTGTTGTATAATGTGTCAGCCATGTTAAAGTCATTTTCTTCATTCTGAGCATGATAAAGTCTCTCAGCTGTGCATGTGTGTGTGTGTTAGTATTCCTTTGGGCTTGCTTCTCTAAGACTAAGATTCTTACCAGCCATGTTCCTCATCCACAGTGGAATGTATGATGTGTAATGGAGAAAGCTACCGCGGGCCCATGGACCACACGGAAAGTGGCAGAGAGTGCCAACGATGGGACTTAGATGAACCTCACAAACATCTCTTCCATCCCAAAAGGTACGTACCCTCCTGGCAAGAACATGGCTCATGCAGATATTCATTTAGGGACAGCGTACTGTAATAGATCCGAGCGGAGCCAGTCTGCATCAATACAACAAAACCTTGCTGTATAAATCAACACATGACCGAGTTTGTTCACAATTTAGTGCTCACTGTGAATATTTACATCACCCACAATTCTGTGTAAATTCTTCCTGGGCAACCTGTTGGAAGATTCCAAAATCTCCGTCCAAACTTCCAAGCAATGCTTTGTTAAAGAAGAGTTACCTAAAAAAATCGTTGTTTCCTCCTTATTCGCCCCTTTGGGAATCACACTTCTGGAATACATTACGACGTGTCTGGTCTGCTGGTAGAACTATGTGCAAGAAATAAATCTGAAACGTTCTGGCGGAAAGCTCATGTCCACTTTGGCATGTGATCCCTCCAGCTGGATGTATGTGTGCAATCTGCCCTTCTGTATTCATACACGAGCATCGTATTCATCAACATTACATTCATCTAACATTGAGCTGATGTGCTGCTTAACCTCACCCTGTTGCAAGTCTTGAGAAATCATAAGGCTAGGCTTTGAGAAATGGACGCAAGTTGTTTAGCTACTCTCCCTGGAGTCGATAAACTTGCAAGAGCGCTTTAATCGGACATTGGAAATGCTTCAAGCACATTTACCTCATGAGGAATGGCATCTGCAAGCGATGTTTGAAAAGCATTCGTGAAATCAAAAAGTATATTCCCAGTACTTTGCAGTGTGGGAAATGGTGTATCCTTAAAAAAACGACTGTTTTCCACGATCCTGCCAAAGAGGCAAGCTTTGGCCATGTTGTTTTAAGCTTAAGAGGGTTTAGGGTTCAGTGTCCAAGCAATTCGCAGACTTTCCACAGAAGCCGAGTGCATCCATAGCAGAAATTGGTTTATGCAGCATGCCTGCAGGTGATTGTGGGCACTGCTTGCTGTAAATAAATCAGGGCTTCACGGTGTTTTCACAGTGTTCCCCACTCTACTCTGTCCGTCAGGTACCCGGATAAAGGACTCAAGGATAACTACTGCAGGAACCCAGATGGACGCCAGAGACCCTGGTGCTTCACCACCGATCCTGAAACTCCGTGGGAGTACTGCAGTGTCCAACAGTGTGGTGAGTGTGATTGTCTTTGTGTGTGAGTATCTACAGGTTTTCTCTGGGTGTGTGTAGGCAAGTCAAGGAGACCAAAAAAAGGAATTTGCCAAATTTACAGCTTCCTCTTCCTGCAGCTCCCCACTCATTTGGGACCCTCACAGGAATGTTGTTTGTGACGAACAGAGAAGAGGAGGGTTTGTTCATAAAAAAAAAAAAAAAAAACTCTTCTTCTTCCATTATGCTCCCTCACTCCTGCTGTTCACTCGAGTCTGCAAGTGTTTGTTTTTCCTCATCAGCGCACTGGTGCATGGCCTTATCTGAATGGGAACTGAGGCCCGGTGTTTTGGATTGCTTTGTAAACCCAGTGTCTGCTCCGCAGACATGAGACACGTGTGGATTTCAGCCTTGCACACAAACACTTACACATTTTCAGACAGGCTTTTCCACACAGCACTGTAACCAGTTACAATAATGAGTCGCCTTAGTTCCTCGCCTTTTCCTCTTCTTGCTTGAGCTCCTTCTCACTCCGCCTGAGGATATTTTAATGACTCGGGAAGCAATGATGCAGGATATCAGGCTTAGCTTTGGCTTGCACTTTATAAATAAGACTTACTGCCTGGTGGAACTGTGCTCACGCTTTCTGCGCTGTCCTTTTTCTTTTTTTTTTTTTTAAACAGCACTGATTTACTAGTTCTCCCAGACACTGTGGATCTACAACTTGTAGAATCTCCTTACATCTCTCTCTTTACAAAATCTCTGCACAGTTCTTCGGCCATGTGCGCCCCATCTGTGTGGATACTGATACAGAAATGATCTGCAGAAGCGATCAGAGCATCTGTGTGCGGATTCAGATGGCGTAGGTCCACTTGGAAAGTGCACCTCCTTTCTGTTTGAGCCCTGGTCTTAAGGCCAGAAAATGCTCTTAAAACCTAGGCTGTTGCCTAGGCTGTTGGTGTATTGGGTTGTTTTTTCCAGCTCTACCTCACTGCTAATAAGGCTGGTCCTACACAACACTGCCTGAGTAGGCAGTGATAAAAAATGTTAACATGACATGATTAGAAAGCCCTGTGTAAAAGGAGCGGACACGCTCGAGTAGAATGTCGTATTACGTTGCAGTTCAAGAGCGTGAATTTGACATGCATATGTAAGAGCCAGTGCACCTCTTAACTAGTGATGTAACTGAGTACGAAGACGTTTTTTTGGAATGAAGAGATCAAATGCAGGTATGAATAGTAGGCATACTTTATTTTTTCTTCAAAAAAGCTTGGCAGTAAGCTTCACAGAGCATCTGGTGGATACTAGAGGAGTGGTTCAGAGCTGCTACCTGGCAAGTCAGTATACAGTGTGCATATTCATACAGTGATATATGAAATAGGAAATACGAACCTTGTGGGACAAACAAACAGCAAAATCGGTTAAAAGAGCAGTGCGATTATTGCAGTTATTATTTCGTTCTTAGTTTACATCAGGCAACTCATTTATATTTAGAAAAAAACACAGCTTAGAAAATATTACGGGCAGATGCGTACAAAAGGCTAACTGTGCAAAACAGGATTAAAAAAAAAAACAGTCCTGTGTACATCTGCAGTTTATGCTACAGTCAGAGACTTTTTTTTTTTTTTTTTTAGTGTTTTCCAAAAAAAAAAAACAAAAAAAAACCAAACCTTACCCTTTTCAGTTTAGACCATGCCCACTTCAGGGTTATATCTGAAAAACATATGATATTTAGAGATACAGATAAACAGAAACAGATGTCTTACACCTCTACTCTGCACTGCAGGAATATAACGATGTCCTGACTTTATTCATTTAGTGATTGTGATTAAACATTAAGAGTTAACTGGATCAAAAATGTACTTGTTTAAGAGATATTTGTCAGTTGTTTTACCAGAAATGTCAGAAATTGTTTTTATTATTTGCGTTCGGCAGCTGCTTTGACTCACTCAGGATGTGAGAGAGAAAACAGAACTACCGTTGTTGCATTATGAACTTGCCCTGTTGTCAAGAGTCTGATTCATCATTCGTCATGCACAGTGAATAATGTTGTTTATTGATTTTTTTCTTACGTCATTCTACCTCTGTGTTTTTCCTCTTTTACAGAATCTGACAGCCACAGTGATGTTGAAACAACTACGACGTGTTTCCGGGGGAATGGAGAAGGATATCGTGGGACGGTGGCAGTCCCCAAGGATGGTTTGACTTGTCAGAGATGGGATGCCAAGTTACCTCATTCACACTCCTTCACACCACAGAAGTACCGCTGCAAGTGAGTGTGCCTCTCACAGACTGTATACACCTCATAACCTTGTTGTTAGTATAACATCAGTATCTCCAACGTTTTTAAACACCCTTAGGGCAAACTTCCATCTGTGTGTGTGTGTGTGTGTGTGTGTGTGCGCATCATGGCCAGACATGTCATAGTTGCTGGTGTACTTAAACATAATGTGAATGTATGCTCTAGGGGGCAGTGTTGCATGTCCCAAGGCAATATTGTGCTAAAATGTCTTTAGCATTGAATTTGTGTTTGCATACCCAACTTTGGACAAAGCTTGTCTTGTTACCTCCCAGCAAGAATTCAGTGCCACTTTACTTTTTTGTGTAATGCTTGAGAGATGGGCTGTAGTATAAGTGATTATATTGTTGTATCTCTTTAGCTAACCAATCTTCAGTCAGCTCTGTTTTGCTTTTGAATTAGTCTTTGGTGGAGCATATTTCGGTTCAGACTCATTCCAATACCAATGCTACCAGACACACTTCACTGCTAGTCACTTTACACTGCTTGATGCACAACACTGCAGATTAACACAATGATTAATTAGAAGAGATTTGCCATATTCTGGCCAGAAATGCATCCATATGATCATCTATAAAGACATCCATAACTGGGCAGTAAGAAACAAGTTGTGTTGTAATGAACACAATACTGACTTAAACATTGCCAAATGAGACCAAATTATTAACATGTGAAGCAAAGCCTGTAATTATATGGTATTGATAAATAAGACGTTCTAGTCAGTTTCTAAAACATTTTGAAAGATCCAGTTATTAGGTGTTGGGGTTCAGAACTGATCAAGTCATATACTTTGATCAAAAGCAGCTTATATCTGAATTACAATCGGCAAAAACACAGTATTTATATTCATTAGTGTCTCACTTGAGTGAAAAAATCAACTTCTTCTCAGACCTTCAAAAA
>JAQMCW010000036.1:5513000-5529537 GCA_030068335.1 Chrysichthys cranchii | reverse complement strand
TTACTCATGAAAAAGAGAGTGTGTGTGTGTGTGTGTGTGTGTGTGTGTGTGTGTGTGTGTGTGTGTGCGCGCACATGTATGTCCCAGCATGACATGTATGTGGATCTGGTCACTTGTAGGTAAGTGCAACAATGATGGTGACTTTCAATGAGGCTGCTGTATTCAGATAGGAATTGTCTGTCTTCAGTGTCCCATTTTTCACTTGTACCTGTAATTAGGTGTAGCTTTGCACAGCTGCTGACCTTTTACTAGTAAATGGAAGTAGATCCCTTTGAGGAGAGCAATTTTTGAGTATCTGTGTTTCTAAGAATGCTAATAAAAGCAATAGAATAGAGGGATGGATACACTCTATATAGCTATACTATACTAAATAGTATATATTCTGTATATTTATTTAGTCCCAAAATATGAGATCAAGCACGTCTGGCCAATTTTTAGTCAGTCAAATGACTTATGATGAAGTTCATGTATATGTATGTATGTATGTATGTATTTTCCAGATCAAGATGACAGCATGTGAGTATCACAAGGCACAGCGTCTCACTAGGTTTGGCATAATTATACAGCCAACAAGCACTCCTGGATATAAAAGTCACTCATTCCCTCACCTTCTGCCTCTTACTCCTCTTCAGGGTTGCGGGGGGAAGCTGGAGCCAATCCCAGCTGACTTCAGGTGAGAGGCAGGCAGGGTACACCCTGGCCAATCCACCACAGGGCCAACACACAGAGACAGACAACCATTCACACTCACACCTAAGGGCAATTTAGAGTAGTCAATTAGCCTAATCCCCTTCTCTACTGTGGGAGGAAACCAGATTACCCAGAGGAAACTCACGAACACAGGAGAACATGCAACCTCCACACAGAAAAGTGCCCAGGTCAACCCCGGGGATCAAACCCAGGGCTTTCTTGCTGTGAGGCGACAGTGCTAACCACCACACCACCGTGTCACCCATGGATATAAAACTTCACTGTGAAAACTTTGTTCTGGACACAGGATTTGACTTCCTATCGCCAGAACAGGAGTGCTTCGCACAAACATTGCAACCATAAACAAAGATGAAGTAGATAGAAGAACTCTATCTCTGAATTACTCAGAAAATATTGATGGGCTGCTACATAATTATTTTTCACAGGAACTTTGTTCAGCAGCAACATGCCAAATAGCACTATTAAGTTAAAGTGCTGAAATATCTTCAAGGGTCTGAAAGAACAGTCTTGGACTCCAGTTTGCTTATTCGTAAAGAAGGCTTGGTGCACATACTGTACACTGTTGTTTTTGAGATTCACTGTTCTGCTGGTATTGAGTTCTACATTATCTACATTATAAGTGTAGAACCCTTTACCTGGCCTGTGAATTCACATGCACCATGATCGCTGCCATCTATGCCCCTCCAGATGCTGAGTTCATAATATCAATTTTAAGAATGTTTTCCTCAGACTTCACCAGAGTGTCTCCTGTCCCATGAGAGGAGACAGTGCCCTGGACCACATCAACACCAATATTACTGAAGCATATAGAGCTGTCCCTGACCCCACCCAATCTGATCACCTGTCCCTGTTTTTACTCTCCAAATACATCCATTATCATATGTGTCAAGCCTTCAGTGAAAACTGTAAAAGTGCGGTTACAGTGAGCAGACTCTTCACTACAGCCCTAGTTGCAATACTTAGACTGTGGTGTTTTTGCTTTCAAGACTGTCAACACTGACATTAACATCTACACAAACTCTGTTCTGGATCATATCAAAAGGTGCATTAACATGGTAACTACCTGTAAGAGAACCATTTCCTTATCAGAAGCCATGGATGAACAAGGAACTCTATCTCCTATTGAAGACTTTCAGGTCTGGAGACCAGGAAGCCTACAGCTTATCCAGCACCAACCTAAGAAGGAGAACCATGGAAGACAACATAAAGTGTGGACAAAGAACAATATGATCAACTCTGACACTTGGCACATGTAGCAGAGCGTCCAAACACTCACGGACTACAAACAGATCAACACTTTCAACCAGTAATTCCAGTAATACCTTTTCAACCAGTAATGCCTCCCTTATTCAAGAGCTCAGCTTCTTCTATGACCAGGGAAATATAGATCATAAGACCATCAAACCTGAGATTCCCTCCATTGATCTGCCTCTCCCACTCTTCACTAGTGATGTCTGCGTCACCCTGAGCAGAGTGAACACACACAAGGTTGCTGGTCCTGAGGGCATTCTAGGAAGTGTACTCAAGGCCTGTGTAGAACAACGGGCTGAGGTCTTTACAGACATTTTTAATTTGTCTCTAGCCAAAACAGTGCTTCCTACCCATTTCATGACAGAAACCATTGCTCCAGAAAAAAAAATCCATGAACGGCTTCCATCCTGTTGTCCTCATGTGCATCACTGTCAAGCTTTCATTGTTTGGAGAGGCTGATCCTTTGTCATCTGAAATACTTCCTATCCTCAACACTAGACCTGTTTCTCTTTGCCTACTGCCTCAACAGTTCAACAAAGGATACCATCCCCACAGCACTGCACTCTGACCCACCTGGACAATAGTAACTCCTATATTAAGATGCTATTTATTGACTTCCTCCCAATGTTTTTATATGCTCTCCACCCTTGTACTGATCTCTAGCATCCCACATAGCTGTGTTAGCCTTCTCCTCTATTCTCTGTTCACCTATGAGTGTATGCCTGTTCATGGGTTGAACTCCACATTCAAGTTCACAGATGACACCACAGTGGTAGCTTGGACAGAGATGATGATGAAATGGTCTACAGACAGAAGATCAAACTCCTGGAAATGTGGTACACTGACAGCAACTGTCACCACCCATCTTTCTCAAAACCCAAAAGACCATGGAGCTCATTGTGTACTACCAGCAGAACACACACACACACACACACACACATGTAATTGCTGCTCATGCAATGCCAACTAAATGAATCTTGGGCGAAGCTAGGGTGTCCCCTGTAGGCGACGCTCACCGTTTACGCCCAAACGATGTGGGACGTGAGCAAGGGCTACCCACTCACAGGCAGGGTCGGCCAAGACAACGACTCAGACTAGCTACCATCAACACTGGAACGCTCACAGGCCGCAGTCGTGAACTCGCCACAGTCCTCAAAGACCGACACGTTGACATCACCTGCGTGCAAGAGATGAAGTGGACAGGCGCAAAAGCCAAAGACATCAGTGACGGATATAAGCTCTTCTACAACGGTGGACGGCTAAAGCAGAACGGTGTTGGTGTCATTGTCAATGAAAAGCTCTGTGATCTGGTGGTTGAATTTAGCTGCGTGTCTGACCGGCACTAGTCGTTCAAGCTTGCCATGGGGCCAACATTGCTCAGAGTGATCAGCTGCTATGCACCACAGACGGGCCACCAAGAGGCAGAGAAAGATGAATTCTGGACAGCGCTTGAATGCCGCCTCCTGACCTGATCATGACCTGAATGGCCATATTGGCCAAGTACAGCAGAGCTACGACCACTACCACGGGGGAAATGGCTTTGGTGTCTGCAGTGATGACGGCACCCAGATCCTTGACTGCACAGAAGCACAGGATCTGGATATTATCAACACTTTCTTCAAGAAGCAAGAGTTGCACCTGGTTGTGGCGCACGAGCAACGCAAATCAACTACTGGCTTACATGACGATGCAATCTGAAGCTGATCACAAATGCCAAAGTCATCCTGTCTGATACCATTGCCCCTCAACACCGGCTACTCATCATGGACATGCTTTCACCCCTCCCTGCCATCGCGAACCATCGGACCTGAGAAGATCATCAAGTGGTGGAAATAGGGCGACCACAGCCGCAACATGGCGGCAGCACTCGCCAGTATCCAAGTGAACACAGAGCTGTGTGGCACTCTGGCACGAAGTGTCAGACCAGATCCATAGAGTGGGCGCAACCCTGGGCAAAACCAAACCCGGGCACCGATTCATCGACAGGGACATCTGGTGGTGGTCAGACAGTGTCCAAGCTGTTGTCAAATGCAAAAATCTGGCCTACAAGGATTGAATGCGCAGCCATTAAGACGCTGACCACCAATGCAACCGTTCCCTGAAATCAGAAGCAAAGAGAGCAGTCGCTGCCAAAAATACAAAACACTACACCGACCTGTACCAGAAGCTGTGCACCCCTGCTGGAGTGAACCTGGTCTACCGGCTCGCCAAGACCCACCACCGGGCCATACAAGATCTTGGCCAAGTCAGCAACATCCAAGATGCCAGCAACCAACTCCTACAGAACCCAATGGCCATCCTTGAATGCTGGAGTGACTATTTCTGAACAATCTCCAACCAGGAGTACCCGCATACCCCAGTACCTGTCGGTGAGCCTGTGCTTGTGGCCGTCCTGCCGATCACGATTGCCAAAGTTGAGCGAGCTGTGTGACAAATGAAGAAGGGAAAAGCCCCTGGGCCCGATGACATCCCTTCCGAAGTATGGAAGATGATGGGGTGACGGGGTGCTGAGCTCCTCACAGCCCTGTACAATAAAATCGTCAAAGAACATGTAGTCCCCACCATCTGGATGAAGAGTGTCACTGTGCCGATTTGGAAAGGGAAAGGTTACATCACAGAGTGCAGCACATACCGGCCAATCCACCTGCTCTGTCATTCAGTGAAGATTTTCGAGAGAATCTTTGGCTCATGCATCCGCACCATAGTGACCATTACGCCGAACCAGTGCGGCTTCGCTCAGGGGAAAGGAACCACTGATGCCATCCACGCTGCCTGTCTACTTATCGATAAGCACCGAGAGAAGAACAAGCCAGTCTACTTCGCATTCCTCGACCTGGAGAAGGCCTTCAAATGAGTACCCCTCTACCTGATCTGGTACTCCCTACGATGCCACAATGTCCCCAAAGCCTAAGTCCAGTGGATTCAGCTCCTTTACACCACCACCAGCAGTGTGGTCTGTTGCCCAGCCAGCATCTCCTCACCATTCAAGGTTCGAGTTGGTGTGCACCAAGGCTCTGCTTTGTCACCTTTGCTGTTCATCTTATGCATGGACACAACGATGGCGGACCTGTAGACGCTGCACCTATGGACCCTGCTTTACACGGACAACATCTCCCTCACAGATGAAGACCGCCCTGAACTCCAACAACAAGTGCACCAATGGAAAATGCAACTCAACGTCAATGGGCTGCGTCTCAGCATCAAGAAGACCGAGTACCTCCAATGCGGACAGGAAAATGATTGCACCATCACCATTGAAGGCCAACAACTGGACAAGGTAACCCAGTTCAAGTACTTTGGGTCAATTCTGTCTGGCAAACGGAGATATAACGCCCGAAATTCGCGCTCGAGTCAATGCCATCTGGCTAAAGTGGTGCCAAGTTACCGGCATACTATGCGACAAGAAGATACCCCGACATCTCAAGGTGAAAATCTACAAGTCCATTGTCAGACCAGTTGCTGTCTGTGGAGCAGAGTACTGGCCAGCTTCCACCTGGCACGAACAAATGCTGCGCACAATGGAACTGCGCATGCTGAGATGGTCACTCGGCTTGACACTTTGGGATTGAGTAGCAAATGAAGACGTACTCAAGATTATGGACGTTGTGCCAACTGAGAAGAGGATGCGAGAAGCACGCTTGCGCTGGTACGGCCACGTCTCGTGTAGTGACGCCGACTCAGTTGCCCACACCGCCATGCACCTCAACCCGATCGTCCAGCGACCCAGAGGTCAGCAGAAAAAACGTTGGATGGACTCAAAGATGACATGCACCACCTTAACATCGTGCCCGAGGATGCTCTTGACCAGCCCAAGTGGAGGAAGGCGTACCAGCAGGCAGACCCCGTGACAAAGCGGGATGGTCGCTCAACATCCCTATATAGGACATCAAACAACTAGCTGCCCAGGAAGAATACGATGTTGATATAGGATATATGGTGTGATATAGCCTAGTGCAAAGCAGATTTACTGTTATCACCCTGAAGTTGATTATTTTTGAATAACAGCATGGCAAGAAGTGTTTTATTTCTGTTACACCACATCAGTATGCCAATAGTAACACTTTTTTATTAATTAAAAAAAAATGCCAGGTCTGTTTGTAGTTACATTTAGTGTTCATTTCCAGAAATGAATTAGATTCTCTTATTATTTACATCATAAAGGTTATAAAAACAAGTCTCTCTCAAGTTCTATAAGACAAAAATTTAGTCAGAATGCCATGTTGAAAAAACTCTGTAACTCTGGATACTGGAGAAAAATGTTCTTTGAACTTCATCATTTTCTATGCAAAAAAAAGTTTAGTATTTGCCAGGTTTGCTGCTGTTGTGCTGGACAAGATGGGTTTTAAATGAGACATGAGGGTGGGACAGAGAGCAGATGGGTTTCAGAGGAGAGACATTGGGTGCAGTTGAATGTGGAAGGAGGCTAGAATAGTAAGCAGAGGCCATACCATGACATATTTTATAGTTTGTGTGGAACAACAAGCATGCCCAGAAACATATATTTATGTGGGTCTATAGAGAAACATGATGCACCGGAACAAAAGTACAAGCTAATGACAAGACCAACGAGATTAAATATTCATGGATGCCCAGACAAGTGCTAAACAATTTTGATTTGTTAGTAGTGATCATACTTTTGTGTCGTAAATCAGTTTATTTTATAAACTAATCTGTCAGAATATATTCCAGTTAGACAGAAAAAATTCCAAAGCACATATTCAAGGAAATACTCGAGGCTAAACCAATTGCTGGATTTATTAGTATCAACATATTTTATATAGATAATGCAGTCTTGGTCTCGCTTTTGCTTTTTTGTCCACCACAATTTATGTGTTCTAGCTGCTGATTTAAGCTTTGTCAGTGATGTGGAAGTGGACAAAAAAACTGTGTGTTTAAATGTGGGTTATGTGTCCCCAAAAATCTGCTATGGGTAAGAGTAAAAAACACAGCAGCTGAACACATCCTAAAATGAGCTTCCACATAAAAAAAAAAAAATTAAAAAAAAAAATTCAGCTTCCAGGCAGGATTTTCATAAAGAACAGCACTTCGCTAGTCAAATCTGTATGTGGCAAACACATGCATTACGGGCTTCTGCACATACTGCAGCTAGTTCTGCTCCTAGGCAGGATTTTCACAAATAACAGCAATAGTTGAATATGTATGTAGCAAACATAGATTTAGGTTTTGGTTGCTGAGCAGGAAATAGGTGTATGTAGCCTGGAAATTGTTACTTAAGCTTAAATTTTCATCATGTTATTTTTTCCAGATTTTTAGATAAATTGCACCTATAACACATTTTCTCTTAAACTGTAATGATAAATATATCAAAACTCAACAGAAATATTTCTGTACATATCTGGCATTTTTGTGTCACATATCCCTGACAAAGCTTGCTTCCTGATATAAAGTACAGTGTCACTGTACATATGTGCCATTATTATGTACACACTGGTTTATTTCTGAAAACCTTTTTTATTCACAGTAATGAAAGTACAAACACTTTAAGCCACATTATAATATTAAATGCAAAATCTGATTTTTTCTGTATTTGGGACCAAACCTCACATCTACATCAGCTGCATTCCTGATGTTCTTTAATATTCTTAATTACTTAACTGAATTTTATCATCCAAACAGTAAATTTTGGATTTTCTGATTTTCTGTATGTATGCATATAGCAGTGCTTGAAAGTTTATGAACCCATTGGAATTTCTATATTTCTGCTTAAATATGACCTAATAAAATATGACATCATCATATTTTTTTACATTTGTTGTAAGTAACTCGGTTGTAAAAGTAGATAAAGAATGCAAAAAAAAGGCAAAATAAGACAAAAATATTACACTTGGTCATGTATCATCATTATCATCATCATCATCATCATCATCATCATTATTATTATTGATTAAAATGATCCAATATTACATATCTGTGAGTTACAAAAGTATGTGAACATTTGATTTCAGACGACTTTATGCAGGAATAACTGCAAGTACTCATTTTCAATAACTGTTGATCAGTCCTGTGATCAGCTTGGAGGAATTTTAGCCCATTCCTCTGTACTGAACAGCATCAACTCTGGGATGTTGTGCTCACACAATATTTCTTTTGGATTAAGGTCAGGATTTTGTCTTGGCTATTGCAAAACTTTAATTTTATTCTTTTTTAAGCATTATATCACATATATATATAATTAGACAATGCCTCATTTGCATCAATAAATGTAAGTTTCTGTAAAAATACAAAGAATATCAGTAATGAACTGGTGAAGATTAATAATCAGATTCACTTTCCTGGTCTTTAAAAACTAACAGTTTAATCAGAAAAGCACAAAAATATCGGAGCTGTTTAAGGAGACTTAAAGGCTTTGAAATGAACACCCCCACTCTGGTCAATTTCTTTTGTTACATGATAGAAAGCATATTGACTTTATGCATTACTGCGTGGTTTAGGAACCTAACTACATGAGAAAAACAAAAAAAAAAGTGCTGCAAAAAAGAATGTCCAAAATCAGTGGCCATGAACTTCACTCACTTCAGCACATCTTCAGCATCAGATGGCAGAAAAGTGTTCAGACAAGTGTTCAGATGCCTTGCAGCTCACCTCGGGCAAATACTTTGGTATCATCATGACAAACACCAATCACCTCAAAAACAGCTATTTCCCATTAGGATTCTCAACAGACAAGAATAATGACCTCCATGTCCTCTCTCTCTACTACCATGTTGCACTTTATTATATCATACCATAACATTACGTACATGTCTCATTCAGTTCTCTATTAGTAGTCATTTCAGATCGTTCATACTTTCATATTTCCATGAAATTTGATTATGTGCAATGTTCTTGTCCTTGTTTGTGCAGTATCCCCCGCTCTGTCGCTTTTTGATGTGTACAATATTTGTTTTAGGTTTGAGTACATTAATTATTTTCCGCTGCCTTTTCTCTGTGTGTGGTGTTTACAGTTATTTTTTGTACTACACTGGTACCTCAGTACTCGAACTTAATCTGTTCCGAGCTCGGGTTCGAATCCTAAAAAGTTTGAGTTCTGATCAGATTTACCGCATAGAAAATAATGGAAAACCAATTAATTCGTTCCCGGCCCCAAATAATTACACCTTATTATTTTTTTTTGCATTTAAACACAAAATGAACAGGATAGAACAAGAAGAGCACATACTAAACACATCTAGGCACATTTATCAAAACAATAATTTGTAAAGTAAGAAAATAAATGTATCCAAACAATGTGTATGTCATGGAGCTGCCCACATGGAGCGCGCACATGCGCACCCGCTTTGATTACTCCCTGCAACAGCGCTGCGGGTGCGTGCACGAGGATTCGCTCCAGGTGTGGACGTCTGTATTCTCTTCCGGTTCTGACCTCCTCGCTTGTTATTCGGTTTATGATTATAGTCTGTTCCTTTGTGGTGTTGTACGCAGTTCGTTACTCTTCAGCTACAAGTTTGCCCGCCGTCTCATGTCCTTCTGCCTGGAGCCTAAATAAAGCCTGAAATGGATTTTACGTCTGACTGCAGCCTGGATTGTGTCCGCGTCACCTCACCGCTCTGACAGGGTAAAGTTAAAAAAAACAATGACACCTTTTTCATAAACCCAGACTCAGCACTACTACCTTGAGTCATACTCTGCCATGTGGTCCATTATTTATTTTTATTATTACTCTGTTTTTGTAACTGTTTGGTGTGAAATGGCTACCAAAATTATATAAAGTACAGGGTATTACCTGATATTTTCAATAAAAAAGTGCTATTAGCAACAAATGATGCTATTAGCGAATGCGAGGCTGAGACTGGAGGGTTACCCTTTGTTTCCGCTAAGAGACGTGCCACGTGACTCCTTTCCCCACGCGTACAAGTTATCTTAGGTCGGCATTCACGGTTCAACTTTTGAGATTCAGATCAAGTTCTAGGTCATTTTTTTCCGATCTGGTTGGTTTGACTTTTAAGAAATTGGAGTTCTAATGAGCTCGAGTACTGAGGAACTCTTGTATTGGAATCTTGTACTGTTTGGAATTTACTTATACTTTTTTTCACTGTGTCTTTTTAGGAGTGTGCAACTTTAGCTCAAAAAGTTATTTGCATATAGAATGCTTACAGCATTCTTTATGCACATGACAATAAAACTCAAAACTTAAAATAATGATATCTAGATACTGATACGACGATACCACTTTTTTTCTGATAATAAAACCTTGAGCATCAGCTAATTCTAATATGCAGACCATATTTTTTTATAGCTTATACTAAGCTTTAAATGTTTCTAACTGAAGCAAAAGTACAGAAAAAAATACCTAGCCTAAAAATTACCTGCCTTAAAAAATTTCATGCAGTGCCTACGCAGATACGTCAGCAGTAAGTTCATGCCCAACACCAGTACAACACGGTTTGACTAATGCAATAATAATAATAATAATAATATCTATGTAAAAATATAGCTAAGCTGTTTCCAATTTTCAGACACAAAGGCTCATTATTGTGGCAGAATAAACAAAACCCTATTTTTAAGCACATATATTGAATAAAGCAAATTCCACAGATGTGTTATCCAAGCCTTTTTATTCATTTAATTTAGTCACTGAATAATGTGTCAAAACGATTACTTCCAACCATTAGCTCGTTCCTATTTTAATGGCCAAAATAGTTTAGGTAGAAGCACTGAGGCATGTGCGTTTTAAGTGTGGTGAGGTTTGTGTGTTCTTCTGTGTGCCAAAATGAATCCACACTCCAATTAGCTGACACAGCAAGCATGTTTTCCTGCATTCAAGGATTAATTCATTATGCATGAGAAAATATCACCCTCAGCTGCCCTGTCTTCTCTGTCCTCACTTCCACCTCTTTATGCTTTACCTCACATCTGTCTCGTCCCCCCGCCCCCCTGCTTTTTTCCACTGCATTCTCTATTCAACCATTTCCAGTGTCATCAAATGTATAAGCAGGCAGCTTATGTAAGACCTGTCATAGATGTTGAGCTCTGTCAGTTCATTACATTTTATTTTACATAAGCGCAACAGCTTTACTGGTATCTTGGTTCTCAAAATTGGATACAAAAAAAAAAAAAAAACATCCCACATCTCTAATCAAGAGCTATACAGACACAGGCACATCTTAATTCTTGAAAAGCTGATAGATTCCCGTTTCAAATAGTCACGCCTTTACTCAATCAGCCATTCTTTTTTATTAAATGATGCCAGATAACTAAAATCATAAATGCAACATTAATATGTGTTTGGAAATGCTATCTATGCAATATCTAGTAAAGCCAAGGTGATATTGCGACATGTGCATCATATGGAGTCAGCCTCTCAATGCAAGTAGGAGTAGAGGGAACAGATTTAGATTTGAGGTTGCATCTGTATATATCTCAGTTCCCCTGCCTATTCCCATCCCTCAGTATCCCTCTTCCCCTCTTCTCATTATGCACTCCCTCGATTTCGTCTGTTTCCTCCCTATATCTCCACTCCTTGTGTTATTCAGCCAGCACAGGCAGGACGCAGTATGCTAATTTCAGGTTTAATGATTAATTAGTTGCTGTGCTGCTTTTCCCAGGAAACATCCACCATTAAATGCCCTTACTTTGTTTTTTTTTTTTTTTTGTAGTGTTTCTGGTGGGTGAGGAATTGTGGGCTCATACGCTGATGTCTGTGAGAGCCAATGAGCAAGAAGGGGAGCAAGAAACATGAATTTTGATGAAACTTTGTGTGTGTGTGTGTGTGTGTGTGTGTGTGTGTGTGTGTGTGTGTGTGTTATGTAAGCAGATCAAATGGCCTTGGCGTCTGTAAGAGGATGAGTGCAGACTGGAGTTGTCCTCTTTAAGCCTCTGACTGAGCGAAGCACTCTTTAGGGATCCTTGCAGTGTGAACCGTGTCCTTTGTGTCTCAGGTTGACTACCATGCAAAATGTTTTACATTAAAATGAAAACAAGTTCCAGCCTAAAAATGCTTGAGACCTTCCTAGAAACACAAAACTTTTTCATGACAAATTACTATGTTTAAGGCAAGTTACTGTCCTAAGAAACAATTGGTATTATTTAGGACTTTGGATTTGCTCTTTCCTAAAATAATAATAATAATAATAATAATAATAATAATAATAATAATAATAATAATAATCATAATAATAATAATATCCAGTGGAGATCAAAATTAGAGAACAGCCTACAGTTTCCTAAATATCATGGTCACTATGTAGTCCTATGTGGAAATGATCCAAACGGGAGAAAAAGAGCAGGATTTTAACAATATGTCATGCGTTACATAAATTCAGAGCACAGTATAAGAAACTTAAATGAGATATTTGAAAAACAACACTCATCAAAATTAGAAAACACTTTCAGATACCTCCCAGTTATTGGTGTTAATCAGGCAGCTGGTGCTAATTTCCTTAATTAACTGACAAACCTTTGTAGCAGTTCCTGGTATAGGATGAGGAGACTGAAGAGTCAGACAGGCAGACTTTGATGACAACCACAGGTTTATTTATCAGCTTTTCAGCATTTAGCTACAAAACACACACACACAGACATCCACAGGAAGAAGTTCAGTGGCATCTCCCCCACGCTGCTCACTGCGGAGAATAAAACAGAACACATTAATCATCCCCAGGTGTGCTCATTGGCTACTCACCTTCCCTGGTTCCACTCCCCCACCACCAGGCGGTGCTCGACCATGCCCCCACTGCCACATACTCCCACCGCTCACCTCAGGCCGGGGAGCCATCTGGCCTGCAGCCAACTCCCCCCCATTGTGAGAGAAAATCCGCCACGACCATCCGTGTCCACAGCCTGTGGATCACCTCAAACTTAAAGGGCTGGAGAACTAGATACCAATGGGTGATCCGCACATTGGCATCCTTCATGTGGTGGAGCCACTGGAGCGGGGCGTGGTCTGAACAGAGAGTGAAAGATCATCCCAGCAGGTAGGAGCAGAGAGTGAGAACCACCCACTTGATGGCTAGACACTCCTTTTCGATGGTGCTGTACTTTCTCTCCTGCACCAAGAGCTTGCGGCTGATGTACAGCACCGGGCGATCATCCCCCTCCACCACCTTAAACAAAATGCCTCTCAGCCCTCTGTCCAATGTGTCTGTCTGCAAAACAAAAGGGAGGGAGAAGTCAGTAAAAACAGCCCGTCACACAGTGCAGTCTTTATCTGGGTAAAAGCCTGTTGACACTGCTCCATCCACTGAACTGGATCTGGTAGTGAGGTCAGTCAGTGGGCTGGTGACATCCGAATATTTATGCACAAACCTATGATAATAGTCAGCCAGCCCCAGGAAATGCCGCACCTCATTTTTGGTCTTGGGCCTTGGGCAGGCTGCAATTGCTGCAGTCTTGTCAATTTGGGGATGCACCTGTCCATGGCCCAAGTTGAAGCCCAGATACCATACTTCCACCCACCCAATTGCACACTTCTGCGGGTTAGCTGTGAGCCCCGCCTGCCTCAATAACCTAAGGACCGTCCTTCGGTGCTCGAGATGCCGGCATACCCACTGTGGGAGTGTAGGACGAATAAGCCAAATGGGAGGGTGACAATTTGGCGTAACCTGAACTGAGTAGAAAAAAACATTTTTTCACAATGTAAGGGAGTCATGGGGATCTGCCAATATCCCTTACTTAAATCCAGTGTTGAATAAAAGCATGCTGCGCTTAACCGATCAAGCAGCTCATCAATATGAGGCATGGGGTGTGCATCAAACTTCAAAACCGAATTAACATTTCTATAGACTACACAGAACCAGACTGTCCCGTCAGTCTTTGGAACCAAACCCACTGGGCTGCTCCAGACACTGTGTGACCCCTTGATCACTCCCATCTCAAGCATGGCCTTAAGTTCTTCCCAAACTACCTTTTTTGTGCTCGGGAAGATAAGGGTGTCTTTGCACTACCACACCCGAGGGGGTTTCGATGTGGTGCTCTACTATGTGATTGCAGCCAAGAAGGGGTGAGAGCACGTCTGAGAATTCTCTCTGCATCCTGGCAACCTCTGTGCGCTGCAACGGTGAGAGGTAGTCTCCACAGGGGACCGGGTGGTGTTGGGAGAGTGGTTTTAGGCTTACCTCAGGTCGCTCCCTGCCTGTATCCATATGCTTCACCTAGTAGTTGACATCCCCAACTCGCCGTGTGACCTCAAAGGGCCTATGCCACTTGGGGAGTAATTTAGAGCTTGATGTTCCTTTAGAGCCTGACGAGATCCATCCCAATTCTTTCAAAGGGGTCTCTGTTAAAGGAAGTGGCTGCAAGAGAGGCTTTGGAATGGCTGCCGAAATTGCCAGCTGGCATTCACGGCATGCTGCACACAACCTGCAGACATCTCCGCGAATGCCTGGCCATTAGAAATGGGCCATGAGACGGGCTAGTGTTTTATTTTGTCCGAGATGACCAGCCATAGGGTTATAATGAGGCGCCTGGAAGACGAGCTCCCTGCAGCTCTTCAGAATTAATAACGGGGTGACCTGTTCACCGGTTTGAGCATTCTGCATCACTCAGTAAAGTTGCTAGCTAATTATAGTGAAGTACAGATGGGAAAGTCTGGCATTCGGCTGGAGATTTTGACCATCGATTACTCTCAATTGGTCAAAGGTGAATTTCAGAGTCTTGTCTTGCATATGCTCCAGTGGGAAATCCTCAAGTAGAGTCCTGAGAGGGAGGGGAGCAGATGACTCCTCCCCCTCTGTGTTGGTGTAATGCGGAGCTGATGTAGACAGCACTGAAACAGCTTCTCCAGCGAATGCCAGATGAGGATTCCCCTCTAACTTAGTATCGCAGGACCTACCCACTAACAGGTTCTCTAGCAGCCCTCTAAACCCTGGCCAATCCGTCCCCAAAACCAGCAGGTGGGTGAGGCGTGGACTAACAGCGCCTCCATACTATGGTTTTCGCCCCGGAATCGGATGGTGACCATCACTAGCGGATACTCGTGAACATCCCCATGCACACATATTATCCTCACCAACCATGCTGTTCCCAATGCCTTGCCTTGATGTATATCCACTAGACTTAGTAGGCAGTGTTGCAAGCCCTTCTAATTCTAAACACCTATCACACTCAAGCCATACTCCATCTCTGTGTCACTAGGACAGGTACACCCTGGGTAGTTCGGCTTTGTGGCAGAGTGAGCCAACGGCGTAAATGGCGACTAGGACGTAAAGTAGCCTCTTTCATTCGAGTAAGAACCATCTAAAAGTTGTTTAAAATGTCTGTGATTACATATTTATCATTTTTTGATTATTTATAGATAATTACTTGGATCTAGAGTGTTATTTATCTAGGGTTCATCTTGTGTGAGAATTATAGGATTTTGTGAGTTATGGTCTTTTCGACACCAGCAATGAATACTAATCGCTGTAACACTAAGTCAAATAGTTACCACCACGTACGTGTCAGCACGATAAATGTCAGAACAGCAAGATGTGAGAGCAAGTTAGCAGAGTGTGTACTGCAAGTTAAAACTTTAAAACAAGACATTTGCTGTATGCAGGAAACTCGCATTATTGGTCAGGGAGAGCTTGAGTTTGATGACCCCATACTCAAGGGCTGGAAGGTACTTTACAATGGTATGAAAAGGAAGGCGCTGGTAGGGGTTGCAATAGTACTAGCTCCCCATGTGAAAGCGGCAAATGTTGTTCACTGCATTGAGGCCAGAATATCCATGGCCAGGTCCGAGGAGCCAAATTATGCATATTCTCCTGCTATTCTCCAGTCGAGGAATATGCAAACTCAATCAAAGAAGCCTTCTATAACAATCTCTCGATTGAAGATGATCAATGGTGGGCATCAAGAAGTCCCATTCCTCCTATAAGATAGTTGCATGTGGGGATTTTAATGCAACGATAGGAAATGATTGCCCACATGAAAGCTCAACTCAACAAGTTTCAATGGGACACAGCTCTTGGAAGTGTCTGAAAACAATGGTTTGTACATTCTGAACACCATGTTTGTCACAAGAGTACATGCTCATAGATGGTCATTTAAATCCCAAGGAGTATGAGCGCTGCCTTGACTACATCATAGGAGAATGGTATGTTAAAAAAGCTACATGCAACTGCAGACCATACCCAAGTGTTAGTGGCCTGTTTGATTCTGACTATAGAGTTGTGGTCTTAGATACCATGTATCCAACCAGGAAAAGATGACATTTTCAAGAAAAACAAAGTTACAAAGGCACCACACCATATCCCAAATGTGCAGTTCCTTAGAGATTCTGAAACTATCAGAGACCAGTACACTAAACGAATGGCAGAAGTCCTGGAGGGAATAAAACAGAGCACATCAATCATTTCCAGGTGTGCTCACTTGCCACTCACCTTCCCTGGTTCTACTCCCCTGCCACCAGGTGGCGCGATTTAACTGGCAGCCTAACTTTCCAGTTATCAGTGACTTTGTAAGATGGTGAGCCGTTCTAAAGTGACAGAAACCCTCCAGCTGCAGGTTGTCCAGATGAAGTCCAAAGGGACGACCCTGTCAGCCATAGCAAGAGAAGCTGGTCATTCCAAATCTGTGATTTCTAGAATATTGCACCTTTACAATGTCACAAACTCATTCAAGTCCCCCAAGAAGG
>JAQMCW010000036.1:5499972-5512900 GCA_030068335.1 Chrysichthys cranchii | reverse complement strand
GAGTCAGGGGGCAGACTAGCCGAGCATTAGCATACATACGCACGTACCATTCCGTCTGAGAAGGGGGTAAGAGCCGGCCTCTTTTAAACGCCGGGCCGTCCCAAAAAATTTTTGAATAGACGCCCGGGCTACTATTGGAAGATATACGGTATATATACACACACACACACAATAAATTGCTTCTAGATGTAAATGATTATCCAAATGTGTGGGTGTGTGATGCCCTGTGCTCAACTGGTGTCCTAATCAGGGTGTAGTCCTGCATTGTGCCAGCGGGTGATTGGATAAATATTTCTACCACTAGCATCCAATGCTTTGTCTAGACTATAATTTTAACAGGGTAGGTTAGTGACATGTAACCATGAGGCAATTAGTAACCAGTAATTATAAAATTAAACAGGCCATGCCACACATTTGTAAACTTATTAAATTGATTAAGTGCTGGTTTGGTCATAGGATACCACAAAACATAATTCTGTATTTGGAAGACTTTGGAAGAACTGACTGCCAAAGCAAGGCTTTCAATCTTCTTTCAGCAAGAAACTTGCTAAAATTATGCTACATTATTTCAACAAACTTCAAAACTTTACTCAGAATGCTGCAGCTCTTAGCTTGAGCTGGTAAAGATCATTTTAATTGTGAGATTTCCTGGACAACTAGCATTTGCTTTATATTAACACCCATTTTATATATATATAAAAAAGTTTGAATGCTTTTACCCATGACAATTTATCTAGCACATTAATCACGATGCCAGGGACTTTTGTTTTTAGCTACATTTATTTTCATATTCATGGCTTATTATCTGTTGAATCCAGCTCATATAACTAAACAGCAGATGGAATGAGTCGCCTTTGAGCTGACAGGCGGGTCTTTCGATATGGTGTCTGTTCATCTTTACTGCACAGATGAATTCAAAGCTGACTTTTTTTTATTTGTTTTTGCTCTGGAAATAGAAAACAAAACATCTACTATGATAGATGTCAGGTCTTGCTTGCTTAAGTGCATATTTCACAAATCTCTAACTTCAAATTGAAGTATTGTTCATGGAAAACCCCGGCACACCTGCTAGTGAAATTCTATAAACTAAGCCAAACAGATAGCAGACCTTATTAAGCAATGGCTGAAGAAGAAAATAACATGGGGCTTGGTACTGGACAACTTATATTATAAAGAAAGAAAGAAAGCAAGAAAGAATATATAGGGGCAGCACAGTAGCACTGGGTAGCACTGTCACCTCACAGCAAGAAGGTCCTGGGTTCGATCCCCAGGGTCAACTTGTGCACCTTCCTGTGTGGAGTTTGCATGTTCTCCCCTTATCCGCGTGAGTTTCCTTGCACAGTTCAAAGACATGTGAATATGAGTGTGAATGGTTATCTGTGTGTGTCTCGGCCCTGCGGTGGATTGGCGACCTGCCCAGGGTGTACCCCGCTTCTCGTCTGAAGTCAGATGGGACTGGCTCAAGCTTCCCCCCATGACCCTGAACAGGATGAAGTGGGAGAAGACGAAGACGAAGATAAATAAATAGCACTGTCACCTCACAGAAAGAAGGTCCTGGGTTTGATCCTCAGGGACTTGGGTGCCTTTCCGTGTGGAGTTTGCATGTTGTCCCCATGTCCGTGTGGGTTTCCTCTGGGTACTCCGGTTTCCTCCTGCAGTCCAAAGACATGCACAGATGGGATTAGGCTAGTTGGCTACTCTGAATTGGCTGTAGGTGTGGATGTGAGTACGAATGATTGTCTGTCTCTGTGTGTTGGCCCTGTGGTGGCCTGGTGACCTGCCCAGGGTGTACCCCGCCTCTTGCCCGAAGTCAGCTGGGATTGGCTCCCCGTGACCCTGACCAGGATTAAGTGGCAGAATATGAGTGAGTTAATGGCAGAGAATATGCAGCATGCACAGAAATACAAAGGTTATAACAATAGATATACCATAGCTAAATGGTACACAAATTAATACACTGCATGCATTTGTCATGACATGTATGATGCTTTAGGAGAAAGGCCTGTTCACCTGTACATTCATGCACTTATCCAATCAGGCAATTTCAGTGAAACCATGCTCACTGTAGCCTCAGATTTCTGTTATTTGCTGACAGAACTGGAGCTTGATGTGATCTTTTAACCTTAAGGTTTGATGCATGTGTTCTGAGATGCTTTCTGCTCCCCATTCTAGCAGTGATATTATGAGTTCTCCATTCTCCCAGAAGTGCCACTCACTGGATGTTTTTGCCTCTGTATTCTATGTAAACAGCTATGTTGGCGTGAACATCCTCAGCAGTTTCTGAAATACTCAAACCAGCCTGCCTGTCTCAAACCAGCACAAACCACATGCTATGGTAAAAACCACTGTGAACCTATTTTTCTCATTCTGATGTTTGTGGTATACATTACCTAAAGCCCTGGACCTCTATCTATATGGTTTTATGCATTGCCCTGGTGCCCCATGACTGGCTGAATAAATGCATGAATGAGCAGGGGTATAGGGGACCCTATTAAAGTGTCAGATGAGTGTGTGAGTCAGGTCTACACTTAACACTGCACTACAGAAACAATTTGTGACAGAAACAAGTGTATAAGTAAATTGCAGTGTTATAAGCACTATTATAATGAAATCTGATTGCATATATTTATTACCTATGACACGCAAGCCCCCAACCAGCAGCAGGTTACATAAGGCTTAAAGGAAACCTTTTATTATTAAAGTAATATGGATAGAGAGAAATTGATTTTGAGTGGCTGAGCACATTTTTCACAATCCAGCCTTTAGACATATGCCCATGAAGTCCATTAGGTTGGCAGAATAGTGTGAGCTTTGCCAAATTGATAAGACAAATCACCATAGGAACAAGACAGAGAGCTGAGTGTAACAGAAACCAAGCTGTGGTGAGACTAGTAGCATGCTTTTGTATGACAGTGTGACCCAGGAAGCAGTCAACTAAGCTCTAGGAGTCAAACCCACCTAAACAAAGGCAATGAACATTCTCTGTAATGCAAGGTAAGGTGTAAAGCATTCTATTTTAGGTGTATATAATTTTATGTGTTACATGATGAGGCATTTGTCTTTTTTGAAGCTGTATCATTTCAACTTGCAGGTCCACTGTTATTCATTTATTTATTTATTTAATTTAATTTAATGCTTTTTAATTATTAAAACACAATGATATTTACACTCTGTTGCCAGTTTATTGGTCACATTAATCTTGTATCTTGACTCATATAGGTCACTTTCTATGTATATATAGTAATTAATGACTGTACCCCATAGGTTTCTATGCACAGTCTAAGAGTCTCATCTACCTCATCCTAATGGAAGGCCTCCATGCACACCACCCTTCTATGGTAAACTCCCAGCTACCATGTACTTCAGTGGAAAATCCCCATATACCCTACCTTACAATGGGAAGCCCCCTGTCTGCCCCATCTGTAAGTGTTGGCTTGATGATGGGCCCTTTGAAGGCCGATGAGGGAAAACCAGCGAAGGGTTGAATAGCCCCCATTTAACCAGGTCTCCAACCAATGGAAAGCCCTTATTAACTCCTACTCCATCCTTCAATGAAAATCCCCAATCTACAGCATCCTTCAAACAAAAGCCCCCAAACAAAATAATAACACCGCAAAGGTCAGTGAACGGTCTACGGTGGTTACTTTTCACTGAAAGATAAAAAAAAAAAAAGATAGCTGATCTTCTTTGCAAAATAATAAGTGGGCTACTGTCCAAGATTGTAAGCCTAACAGCTAATATATTAGATGAACATGAAAAATGGCAAATTAGTAATCTAAGCATTCTTGGGTCAGCTACAGCAATATTTGAAATTTTCCCCATTCAAGGGAACTTGAGTGTTTTAGAGACTCCTTAGAGTGCCTTAATACATGTTACAAAACCAGAACTACAAAACTGTGTGTGTGCCCTGTAGCTAGGAGATCACTTGTTTGAATCTCAATGACACCACAGGCATCTGTAGCCGGAAATCCAAGAGAGCAAAACTGTTTGTGTTATCTGAGTGGGAAGGACATTATTACTCTCTCCCCTGTCAATCAAAGTAACATTATAGGCATCTAAGAACTAATGTATATGAAAGAGGCAGTTAGTCCTTTCCTCTGAGTGCATTTAGTTGAACTGTGACATATCATTAGCATGTTTAGAGGACACTTTTTGCAGGAACATTCTAGCCTTCTAGCCTTCCTACTTGGTAGCTGTTGTGTAATGTGGACAGCTACATAGCTAGTGGGAGAAAAATGGGGTAAAAAAAAAAACCCAACACCTCTAAGTCAGTCAGTAACCCAGCAGCTGCTTTAAAAACCATCTAAACTGTCAGGGATAGGAAAAGGAAACATTTATTTCACCAAGGTATAGATAGTGCTGTATTTGGATTAGCAACCATACTCTGTTTAATGTACGAGATCTGTGTAAAACATAGTTTATGAGCTTAGTATACTTTATAAACTTCTATGTGCATTTATTTTTTTCCATTCATTCATTCTAGATATAAATTTATTATTACACTATTACACTATAATAAGTCTTTGAACTACAAGGTTCTGTACATGTAGAGATTGTTGATGTAGTAGATAAATAATTCAGCAGTACAAAATGACAGTAAATAACAATACACACTATAAAAATGAACCAGTTTAACGTAACTGCACTATACTTAAACGTAGCATAATAAAGACTTTGAACTATGATGTCCTGTACATGTGGAGGTTGTTTACGTTGCCAGAAAGTAATTCAATAGTGCAAAATGATTGTGTAATAACAGTAAGTAAAGTGACTTGAAGCGTATAGTAAGCACTGTTGAGCAATTCTTTGAGCAGCCTGCCACTGAACAAACTCCTCTGCTTCATCATGGTGGCATGCAGTGGGTGACTGTCATTATCCATGATAGACAGCAGTTTGCATAGGTCCTGCTCTTTTCCACTTTCATCAAAGAGTCCATCTCCATGCTGACCACAGAGCCAGCTCACCTGACCTGCATGTCCAGAACTATAGTGTCTGTCTTCTTAATGCTACCTCCCCAGAATATCACAGCAAAGAAAAGAACACTGGTGACCATGGACATGTAAATTTTCTACAGATGTTACAGGACCCCTGCCTTCTCGGGAAATAGAACTTCCATTCCAGAATAGCATGTCTGTGTTATCTGATCAAGTTCAGTTTGTCATTCATCTGAAGCCCATTGTACTTATTTTTTGCTGACGACCTCCATATCAACACCCCTCAATGGAGACTGGGTGCAGGAGTGGCCCAGACCTATGATAATCCACCACCACCGCCATGGAATTTTGATGTATTCAACTGCAGTTAGTTGGACAGAAAGTGGCACCATACAAGTAAGTCTTCCACCAGGCCCTGGACTCCAACTCCTGTCCACCCCTGATACAAACCACAACAACAGTGCCATCTGAGAACTTCTGCATGTGGCATGTCTCTGAGTTGTATTTAAAGTCTAGTGTGTACAGGGTGAAGAAGAAAGGAGAAAGTATACCGTATTTTCCGGACTACAGAGCACATCGGAATATACGCCGCACCCACTAAATTTTAAAAGAAAAAATACATTTTTACATATATTAGCCGCACCAGACTACAAGCCGCAGATATATACGTTATGAAATGAGATATTTACACAAGAAAGTTTTCTAAATGTTTATTTACAAACCTTAATGTGCGTGTCATGCTTCTTGCGTCAAGTGCCAAAAACTACCGGTAATGTCTTCTTCTGTGCATTGATCTGTGGCGTCTTTCACGTTTTAGCGCCCCCTGATGGCAGTTAGCGAAGAAAAATCTATAGATAAGCCGCATTGGTGTATAAACCGCAGGGATCAAAGCGTGGGAAAAAAGTAGCGGCTTATAGTCCGGGAAATATGGTAGTCCCTTAAAGGTGCATCTGTGCTGCTAACTACAGTCTATAATGTGCAGTTCCTCAGCCTGACATATTGTGACCTGCCAGTGAGGTAATCTGTGATCCAGGTCAAAAGGTGTGGCTCTGCTTGCATCCTGGCCAGCTGTTCACTCATCAAGAAGGACTGTATGGTGTTGAAGGCAGTGGAGGTAGAGGATGGCATCTTCTACACCTGCATTCTCCTGGTCGGCAAACTGCAGGGGGTCCAGTGCTGGTTGATCCAGAGGTATGAGGAGATGAAGTCTGATTTTAATTGCTCTTGAACATGTAATTCAACTCACTGAGGCTTTAGTAATTACTGTGCTGTGTTGTGTCCACCCCCCAGTCATTATAAACTTAAAGGGTTTGTTTATGACTTTAACACTCATCGATAATAGAAGGAAAATCACCTTAGTTTGACTAAATAGATTATGATTGTTTAACTTGGCAAATGAGGCATATAAAAGTATACACTATTTTGGTGAATGTCAATGATTCCAGTATGCAAATGCAGGCTTTATTGAACTCACATGAGTAAGCAATTGGTACATGGGGAAATCAAAGCAAAGAAACAATTAGGTTTAGAAAATTCACAGAGAGATAACGACTTGAAAGGAGTGTGGGTGAATGCTAAACAATGCATATACCTAAATCTGCATACTTGCAAAAGAAATAAAACGAATGTCAGCTGAATTAATAGCACTATTATGTTATGCACCCACACCAATGTCAGCAGACATGCCTTAAGGAAATATACTCTGGCACACTGCAAAATGTATTTATTTTTTTTGCAATGTATTTCCTAATATATATCAATCCATGCAAAGACACATGCCAAATAAAAAAACTAATGGGTTTGTTATGCTGCAAGGTGAAATTTGTTGGCATGGCTTGTGTCCATGTGTCCTCTTAGAAGCAAAATTCACTGCAAACCATGACCCTAAGCTAATTCTAGCCCTGAGACTTATGCCACTTGAAAGAGTATCTTTCCTGAGAATGGTGTTTATTGGGCCGGTATAGTTCCAGGGTCTATGTATCAGTAGAATTTATGCCAAGGTTCAGGCATAAGCTGCTCTGCTGACTGTTATAGTGGCATTTTTGTCACATCTGTAGCTAGCAATACATTACTCATATACACTTTCTGTTGCTGCAATATCCCGGTCAAGGTCATGATGGATCCAGAGGCTATCCTAGGAGCACTGGGCATGAATATATACAGATGGAACAGCAGTCCATGGCAGGCCACACGCTCACTCATTCACACACTTATTCAAACCAAAATTATCATCGCAAATCTAACTGCCTTTTTGGGAGGTGGAAGGAAACCAGAGAGCCTGGAGCTTTCCTGGGGAGTAACATGTGAAACTCTGCCCAGACAGTAACTGGAGCTCAGTATCAAAATGTGAACCATGGAGCTGTGAGCTGGCAATGCTACCTGCTGCTCCAATTATTATTATTATTATTATTATTATTATTATTATTATTATTATTATTATTATTATTATTATGTACTGATTGTGTTTGACAAAACAAATACTTTATCTGCCCACAAGGGTAACCAAATTAATCATGAGTACTTAGTTATAATGTAATTATGGCTCATGATCATGTGATCACTTGCACGCAATGTAAATGATAAAACTGCTGATTTGTTACCAAACTGTGATGTGCTGTACTTTCAAGTAAAAGTGCACTAAGAAGCTAATAGTCATTGTGGTTTCATATATTGATAGCAATCCCTTCCTTTGGGGATTTGTATGTGGGAGCTATTGCGTCGTTTGTCTGAAATCCCTGAATGTGCCTTTAAGCTCCCGGGCTGTTTGCATTAGCCTGTATCAGCAGTCTGAAAGAATTACAAAATAAGGATGCCATTGAGCCAAGCTTCAGTGTGTAAGCAGCCTACAGTTCATTCCAGTGCATACTGTAGTGTAATGAGCTGCTTCTTAGAAAAGTCCCCTTAGATCGCAATTATCTTTGGCAGATAGCTATAGCGTCAGTTTCAAAGTGAAATCAAATGCATCTCTAGTCTAATTGTCTCTTTGATGAAGAATATTTGGTCCTGAAACCAGTCTGCATGCACTTTCCTCTCGGATTTACTGAGGCATGGGTATGTGTGAGAACAAGGTGTTGTTTACAAATAAATATAATTAACACCCACCTTAAATGCTTAATTTAATCATCTATGTTTTGGCCTTGTTGCTGTTGTCGAAATAACACACCACAGATGTCTATTATAAAAAGTTGCCAAGAACGGCTGATGATGAATGATCTGTATCCTCTTTGACTCAAAGGGAAGTGTTGGATCAGCTGTGTGTGCAGGTGTGTGTGTGTGTGTGTGTGTGTGTGTGTGTGTGTGTGTGTGTGTGTGTGTGTGTGTGTGCATCCAAAGGCTGTTATTTGAGCTATAACCTCATACGTACAGTAGGCACACTTGCTAGAAGAGATATGCTAGATCTGATCATATGTGATGGCTATACTACAGGGCAAAACTGTATGCTGTATACTTTGGTGTAAGTGTTTGAAGTCAAATATGCTTGGAGCATGACCAACATGAACAACAATTATCTATGTAAGCTGAAAGTTTTACTCTGTGGTGCCTGGAAAGGCACTCCAGAAATGAATTTCTTAAACGTACACTTGACTGTGTAAACCTTTAAAATCCATTAAAATAATCTATTGCAGCCCTGGATGTATGCCCTTAAAGCACAGCTCCAGGAATACAAGCCAAAACAGTAGTTTATTTGCACCAAAGGGGTTCAAGGAAGAGAATGCAGTGCAGTAACTCTTTCTCTAAGTGTACCTTAAGCTAAAACCCCGTTACTGTATACAAAACACACACAAATGTTAGCCTCATAAGTACATTTAAACCACCTTTTTATATATTGTAGTCTAATTCTACATTTCCAAACCTTTTAAGATGAAAATACTAACAGTGAATGATACGTTAGTCACTTATCAAAGCATTCACCTGAATTGGCTTACGAGTTGACAAATTTTTTTAATCTTTAGTGATCACTTTGCTATGGGTCACGGTGGCAAAAATATACACACGATGGAGTGTCAGTCTACTGAAGGAGACAAGCTACACACTCACACACACACACACACACACACACACACCTAGGAAAAAATTTACAGCAGCCAGTCAACATACCCAGTTGACCTAGAGTATGAGGCTATGAGTCCTTATTAACTGAATTTGACTCGGGGCAATTTTATAAACTATAAATGATCTACTAAATATGCGAAGCTACAAACTGGACCATGCAAATAAACTGAAAGCAAAGGTGCAATATTTAAAGCTCTTGATGTTTCACAGATCATAAACTATCAACATGTCCCTTGTCCCATGCATATTCAAATGTGGCCTGATGTGAATATATTTAATAAAACCTTAACATGCTGTATAGAATTAGTTGATAGGTTGGTAGATGTCAGTCACTTGACAATCTACCATCAACTGACAAACCCATAAACCAACCAACCAACAACCGGTTGTTGACAGTCTATATTTTTGACAGTCTATAGATGATTTATTGACTGCTCATAGAGTGTCTATAGTGGAACATCTGTCTGTGTATTACAGAATATTTAACTTGCATTACAGTACATAATAGCTTATACTTATTTTCAATAGCGACAAAAAAGAATCATAGGAATCCCAATAGACAGCAACTATTTCCATACTATTGATTTATACAGTAAGCTGGTTATTTTTTACATTTCTTTGGTAAACCGACTCTGAATATACTGTATATCTGATATATCACAGTGGTAAATTCACTTATCTGCTTGGGTTTAGTTTTGTACACAATGTACAGGCAACATTGGTCTCTGTTTGAAAAAAAAAAATAAAAAGGAAACTTGGTATTTTTGGCACCCTTCAAGAAAATGGACTAAAACAACAGCGTAAACACAGGGAAATTGTAGAGTATTTTGTTTTCATACCAAGCTTCAACAGAGGTGGCTCCATGATACTTGAGTCTTCAGGGCTCTTGTGTCTCCATATTTGAGCCCTGGTAAAATCAGTGGCCTAGAGGAGTCATAGAGTACTCTTGGGAATCCAAGAGAGTGAAATTATCCCTGTGTCTGGAAGGGAGGGATAGGATTACTCTTTCCCCTGTCAATCAGACAGATACCAATCAATCATGGGTGCCTTGGGAGCTGATATATGTGCAAGAGGGCAATTAATGCTTTCCTCCAAGTGTGTTCAACTGCCTTATGATGCAGCATGAGCAGCAGAAAAAAAATGCAGTGGCTGGCTTCATTTGTCTTCAGAGGAAGCATGTGTTAGCCTTTGCACTTCCTGGTTAGAAAGCTTGTGTAAACTCTCCAGTATAAGGAAGTTTTAAATGGTCCACATTAAAAGGATCAGGGTTGTTATTCTCTGTAGGAGATGTTTCATTTCATGTCAATTGTGTGGTTAAAAGCAGTGCTTTGCTATACAGGCTTCTTTTAAGTTTAAGCCTGGAGTCACGTTGACTAAACGTGTTATTCATTTTACTTATTCAATTTCTTACTTTAATAAAATGTGCTAAGAATCCTTATCAGCCTTCTGTGAGGAGATTATGGGAACTAAATTAAGTGCAGAATGCCAAACCCTGGGTTTCCCTGGACCCCACTTTTAGAAATTATGTAGTAAAATGGAAACTACAACAGGCAATACCACTGCTATTACACTTCAATGGGTGTTGTCTTGGGCAGTTTAGTATTAAACCACAGGAAAGTTTTCTACTTTGCCTCAGTCCATTTTAAATGAGCTCAGGCCCAGAGATGGTGATGGTGTTTCTGGATCATGTTTGTTCATGCATATCGTGCTTTTTTCTTTTCTTTGCATGGTAGAGTTTTAACCTGTATTTGTGAATGCAGCGACAAACTGTTTTTACAGACAATGGGTTTCAGCATTGTTTCCCATACAGTGATTTCCACAAACTGTGTCTGTTTTTAATGCCGCGCCACCTGTGAGCCCGGAGATCAGAGCCACCCACAATATCGGTTTTCAGCCTTGTCCCGTGTGTACCGGTACAGAGATTTCTCCAGATTTGCAATGTGTTGTTGAGAAAAACTATTCTTAAATTGTTTCAATATTTGCCCATGCAGCCTTTCAATTTTACTGCAGAGAAACTCTGACTCTCTTTTCGTTGCCCCTGTCCAAACTTTTTGGAACTGTGTTGCTGGCATCAAATTCAAACTAAACATATATATATTTTTTTCATTTCATTCAAGCAATACAATATCTGTTTTAACATTTGGTATGGTGTCTCTGTGCTGTTTGCAAACAACAGGTTTACATGATTTGCAAATAATCAGATCCTGTTTTTAGTTACATTTTTTTTAATTTTCATTTATTTTTTTATTTCTATCATTTAGACAGTGTCCCAACTTGTTTGGAAATGATGCTGCAACTTCACTTCAAAAAAGTGAACCAACTTCTCTCTTTATTTCAGATTATCCTGTTCAGCAACTGACTGATGCATCCCCTCCTGTGTATGCTGCTGCCCTGCTGACCCCATCAGCCACTTAAAAGGCCAAACACCGGGCCTGCACTCCCCTAGTGTGAGTATATGTTATGTATGTGCGGCTACTGTTATTTAATACACACTGAGTGTGCTTATAGCTCGTTGGCTTTTTACTTTGCCTCCCCAGTGTATAACCCTGTCCTTCAATGCACAGATATTTTACAGCAGCTATGAATTCAGGGGGTCATATCCTTTGATTCAAATACTCTCTGAAGAGACATGTAGCACATATTTGGGTTTAAACAGTGTTCTTAGTTAACTTCATTTCCTTTGCCTCACCACTGTGAGTGGTTCCAAAGCTGTCTAGCAAAAGTGATGGACAGAGGCTTTGCATCTACTATCTGTAATGAACAAATGACAACATGCCCTTATGTGAGTGTTAGCGAAGATAACCAGGCCAAAGCCACTGCCATTGTACTAACATAACCCCAACCTTATGCTTTAGGCTAATAATCTTAATGAGGGCATGCACAGCTTTCGTCTTCACATGAAAGGATTATTAGTGGTATGCTGTTTTCTCCTAATTTCTGTCCACGTATATAGTTAGAGTACTTCAGTGATTAGTGCTTTGGACTTGTTATGGTAATTCGAAAGAAAAAAAAAGGAAAAGACTGGGGAAGGAAGAAAAATAGGTTATATAAGGAATAAAACATTACCAGATGTGCTGTTATAGGAAAATAATTAACATCAGATTGATGTTTTGCCACCAGTGCAAAGAAGAGTTACTGTTACCACCCAATACTTCCTCACAATACTTTTTCCAACAACAGCCCATCCTGAAGTGGTTCCTGCTTCTTATCCAATTTATTGTGGAACACAGAAAGTAAATACTAGCATGAATTGAATTAGAATTACTTCCAGTTTGATTCATAAGCTTTTGCTTATTAAAGTAAAAAAGTGACAAAAGTACCCGGAGCTATTGCTTTCTTTAGTTATGACGAGGTTTATTAGTAATATATTGTTTTTCCTGTTAAGAAAACCTTTGTGCAGACTCATGTCTGCAGTCACTCACGTTTCCTTAATAAAAGCTGTCCTTTAACTGCAATAACTCTCAGTGCTTTATGTTTGGATACCTAAAAATATTTGTATTTATAGAGTATGGCTACTCTAAATTGCCCATAGGTATGAATGTGAGTGTGAATGGATGTTCGTCTCTGTGTTAGTCCTACAATTGATTGGCGACCTGCCCATGGTGTACCCAGCCCGAAGTCAACTGGGACTGACAGATAAGATTGATACATGAATGGAAAAAGAGTAGCTGTATGACTATGCAAGCTACTGTTATGAACAGATGTACCTAATGTTCGTTTGCTGACAATCCAATCTAACAGTACACTGGAGAACAAACCACTCCTGAAATAACTTATTCCTTGTCTGCACCCACTGTTTAGGGACACTGAACACCACTGGGCAGTCAAACTAGCTAATCTCAGTAACATTTACCTTCATCCTTCATTCAAACATAATTTTACTTACATTTATATTCTAATATTCACTGGACAAAATGCTGCCTGTAACATGCTCATGTAAG
>JAQMCW010000036.1:5376400-5391636 GCA_030068335.1 Chrysichthys cranchii | reverse complement strand
CAAATCCAAGCACCGCCAAGCTGCCACTGTTGGGCCCTTGAGCAAGGCCCTTAACCTCAAAATGCTCAGTTGTATAAGTGAGATAAAAATGTAAGTCGCTCTGGATAAGGGCATCTGCCAAATGACGGTAATGTAACGTAAATATCTGGTTTCAACTGTACATACATGCATCCTTTTTTGTCCATCAGGGTCATGGGGAAGCTTCAGGTGAGAGGCAGGATGCCCCTTGGGCAGATTGCCAAGGTTTCACAGGGTTAACACAGAGCTGAGCCGCTATTCACATTCACACCAATGGGCAATTTAGAGTAGCCAGCTAATCTTATCAGCATGTCTTTTGACTGTGGAAGGAAAAGTTGAACCCAGAACCTTATTGCTGGTGATAGTGCTAACCACTGAATGACCACGCCCCACACAAATGTATACAGTACTGTGCAAAAGTGTTTTGGTGGAACAAGCCATGAAATGGGAAACATAAATAAATAAATAGATAGATAGATAGATAGATAGATAGATAGATAGATAGATAGATAGATAGATAGATAAATAAAAACAGCAGACACCAAAATCCTAAATCTAATCAATATTTGATATTAACATTCTTTGTCTTTCCATAGAGACAATTCCTCTGTCTATTGCTTCTATTAGTTATTAAAAGTTGGAGCTTCTGTTTTTATTAGTTACTACACTGGCCTGCATAAATCAAAAGCACAATGCTATTGGATACTTGGTTATTAATGTCAACTAACTAATAAATTGGCAACTCAATATAGACCTGATTTTACTATCCATATTAAGGACCTTCTATTGTTATACTTATTGATAGTTAATAATAATAATAGTTATTATTATTATTATTAGTAGTAGTAGTAGTAGTAGTAGTATATGATTTTAAATACAATTATGTAAATCTAAATTTTACCTTTGTAACCGACCGGATCTAATTAACTTCCTGACATTCACATTAGATTTCCAGATAGTTTTAATTCATAATACCTTGGGTTAAAAGTGAAATGTTACATAAATCCATCTTGTGAAAATAATTTTTTTTCTGCCTTAAAAAAATCATTTACAGTGAACATATTTGACACGGCAAATGCAATGGCTTTTATAAACTAAATCAAATAAATATTTAGTGTTGCCTGCCTTTTGCTTTCATCTAGAAGAACCTGCTCAATTCTTCTATTCTAAAAGCAGGAAATGGCTTTTAGTCTTTTGTCTAATACTCTGCACATTATTTCCTTTGACTTGTAAATCTAAAACCTGCTCTTCTCACACTAGTACAAAACACATAACACATATATCTAAGACAAATTGCATTAAAAAAAAAAAAAAAGGCATCTAGTATTTTTTGCACCACAGTGTACACTGGTGAAAGGGAGGAAAATGAGCCTTAGTAAGGTGATGGGTCTAAAATATCACCTACTACTACATTTCTACAAATCTTTGGAATTGTACTGGCGGGATGAACGCTAATCCTCCAAATGATATTCCCTATGCTGCTCCATAATCTGCCATAGGTGTTCAATGGGATTACTGAATAATTGCTTGCATGTTCTTCCTAGTAGTGCACCTGTGTGTTTGGTTCTTTCACTAAAACCACAATGGTGGTATTTTTACAGTCGGGGTCTAGAAGAGCTCCGGAAGATCATGTCAATGACGTTTATATAAGAATACTTGCGAAAAGAAAGGCTTCAAACTGTATGATTTGTCATACATACACAGCTATGAAGGTAAGGTGTAGGTCCCTATTAAGAGAAATAATCGTTGAAGTAAATGTAGTATGCAATATTAACTAACAGTTTACTGCAAAGTAGTTTGTGCTGTTGCTGAAATGGTGTCTAGGTAATTTTTAGTATTCTTGTCGTATATTTACTGACCATTGTCTCCTGAAATCATGCTGGACTAGGAAACAATGGAAGCTCAAAGACCTGTCCATAATGCCTCAGTCTTTGTGATTTGGCATTAAAAGAAAGCTGAAAGGAAAAAAAATGCTGTCTCACTGTACTAAGGAATGTAAACTGTGCTAAATGGAAATGCATATAATTATAACTGAATGCAAGGAATGCATTTGCTTAAGAGCTGCTTGACTAGAAAGATCACAGAATATTATTTACTGTGCATATAGACACCAAGTCGCCAATTTGTTATTAGGTACACTTTCATACAGACTAATTAACTGGCAACATGTGCGACTGTTCATCATTCACAATCAAAATTTCTTCCCATTCGTTTCCCTGCTGCATTACATTTCAAAAAGTTCAGTCGTTCTCAATAGATGTTTTATCTTGGCATATAAATAGAAATATTAATCGTCTCTGTGTCATAACATGTCCTGCATAATCAGGGTATTATTTTTTCTCTGAGTATTGGGCTTAATGAGGTTATTGTGCAGAAAATGTTGCCAGTGGTAGCAAACATTCAGATGGGCCCCAAGGATTCAATTACAAATTAATGTGTGCAAAATGTTCTAACATTTATTTTTAGATAAATCATGGATATTGGGTTAACACTGCATTGACACTGCATCTCATTGCTTTGTGCTGGGCTGCTAAGGGAAATCATGTCATTCCCAGGCTAGCAGTCATGCATTAACTTTTAGATTAGCTTGAGTTATTGTTGGTTTGCCTACATGTTTAATAACAGTGACTAGTTTCATGGAATACACTGAGTTGACAGTTTATTCCTTATAAGATTGGCTTAATAGCGTTTTATACTTAATTATGATGCATAATGATCAAGAAACTAATAAGCTGGTAACTCGTATGTAATAGACATAAATGGTTACGTATATAAGTAGCAAAAAGGAAACATTTTGTTTCCCCCCCTAATATAAGAAAGCAAACAATGAAACAAACAAACAAACAAAAAAAAACCCTAATGAACAAACAAACAAATAAATAAATAATGCAATTTTAATAGGGACGGTGAAGGTCAACAGTGTCAGATATTCCTGTCCTTCTATGGACAGACTTTCTCTCTCTCTCTCTCTCTCTCTCTCTCTCGCGTGCTCGCTCGCTCTTTCACTCTCTCCCTGTCACACCAAGACGCTCACTCTCATCACTCTCTCAAACTATCCTACGTTCACATCACACCTTTAAGCATAAAAATCTAATTCATCTCAAGTCTTCTTGTGATTAGAGCCATTTTTCTTTCCTTTTAAAAATCTTGTCCTTTGCATGTCTACAGTAAACATTTTGGATGTCACAAGTCTGATGTAATGCAATGTAATAGTATTCAAAATGCTAGTCAGTATCAAACAAACCTGATGCCTTAGCTATTAAAACTTGATCTACTTCAGAGTCCCGAATTTGTCCACACGATGTACACTTGTGAGCAAGTGCTGATGTGTAAAATTAGGGCATCTCATATGGCTTGTCCCTAGTGTAACATAATGTAATACCTGCACCAAGCAAAGACTGCTACAACCACATCACATGAAATTAAACATGTTTCATTTTCTCTGCAATGAAATGTCAAAGGCTTTTTCATTTGCCTTGTCTGTCAGAGCGCATCTCTCCATCCAGCCAAATCTGCTCAGTCTTGAAATCGATTGAAGGAAATTCTGCCTATTGTGCTGTTTAAAAAAAAAAAAAAAAAGTTCAAAAACAGTCTTTTTCAACTAGAAAGGGAACAGCATTTGTATGTTCAGTGGAAAAAATGAAAAGAATCTCTGTCAAATCAATATAGATTTAAAACAAAGATCACCAGAGACCTTGTCTGAATTTCTGCCTGAATGAAAAAGTGGAAAAACAAAATGAGGGTGAGATAGTGGTTGTCCTAGAAGTACTTCGACCATTACATGCAAATTTCATATCAGTCAAATTGACTGTACTTTGCCTTGACATGCTATCCATCCCAGTAATTTTGACTGACAATAAAACATATAACATGATTATTGCACTTAATTTAATTTACTTTTTGGATACATGGTGCATCAGTAATACTGGTCATGATGAATTCCTAGCCAATCACTTGAATCCTGTTCAAGGCTCATTAAATTAATGAATTTCAATCATTAGGAACCAATCTACTTCCTAATGGTTATACCAAGGTATCATGCATATTTAAGTATCACTGAAATGACAGTATGTAACTCTGAGTGTGATTGAATAAAACATGAGATGTCCTATTTTTGTATTGTACCTACAGTATATCTCTGTCAGTCACCAGCTCTTGGACAGTATCAAATCGGATTGCTGTACTGGCCAAGATGGCGGTCAGAGTGTGAACGCCAAATAGAGAAAAAGACCACCCTGGCCCGACCTAGACACTTCATTAACTGATAAACATCTGTTGTGTGCTCCTCTCCACCCTACTCCATCTCCCTCCTCATGATTATCTATCAGACTGCAGAAAACCAACATATCAGGCTGCAAAAGAAGGAAGAAAAAGCAATTCTCGAATCTGTCAGGATAATTGTGCCAGTGATAAGTTTCCCATGGAGAGGCCATCAAATAGTCGCCTCCTTCCTGAGCACGCACGTCCTTAAAGTGAGCCCCTTGCTGCAGTAATGTTGACATGGAAAGTCAATAATGGTAAGTCAATTAGCATCATAAAAAGGAGACGAAGAATGCAAGCAAAAAGATAAGCTTAATGACACAAGCTGATGTCGCACAGGACAATAGAAGCACACATGCGCATTAAAGATCTGACAGAAGTGTCAAATTAAGCCTATTCGCAACCAAATTAGAATCTCTGTTCATGTGCTATTGAATTTCGGCGTCCACTTCACCTTTTTGTGTCTGACATACTTAGTAAAGATGGGTGTCAAAAGCGGACAGGTGTTTGCCGTGCTATCTAGACAGGATGGTTCCTCTTGAGAAGAAAGAAATAGTGATGGTTTAAGGGCTGCTTAGCTTAAATGGTATGGATTGCACGAGGCAAACGTCATGTCCTTTTTTGGACAGCACATGTGACTCGTCACTTAAAGATTTCGAGGCAAGACACTACAGGTAGAAATGACAGTTTTGGTAATGTGATTTTCTTTTCCTTCAGATTTTTGAATGAATCAAAAATACCAATCGAAATGTGTATCCACTGCAATAGCTGTAACTTTGGAATACTGACGAGAGCTTAGGCTCTGCCTGCTTGGCACAATCAGGTTATGTGACCCCCCCCCCCAAAAAAAAAAAAACCATTGTTTCCTGAATTGTGTTAATTTCTGAGTCATTCTAATAAACGTATTTTTTAACCACGTGTACCAGAGGGGAAAGACATTAAACCACACTGTATTTTTAGATGATTCAGAATGAGATAAATCTGAAAATCAAAGATGAATCATGAAATTTTCAAAACAATTTCTGAAAATGGATATCGCTGTTGGGTTTACAGGAGGATTTACAGTAACTGGCGCACAGTGCATGGTAGTTTCTTGATTAACCTACAAACAAATGATTTTCCAACAGGCCTTTCTGTAAAGGTTTTTTTTCTTTTTTCTTGAGAGCATCTTCACAGAAAAAGAAATATTTTAGCTTGAACACCATAAAAAATGATATTACAATTCAGCAATCAACTGGGAAAAAAATAATTGTGATAACTATTGTTAAAAAAAACAAACAAACAAACAAACAAAAAAACCCAACCCTGTTCACCTGTAGTGTCTTGCTTTAAACTGAAATTAACTATCCAGTAAAGAAAATCAACTACTTCCTGGCATTTGGTTAATTGTTTCTAGTATGGAGAGAAAGTAAAATCAACTTATGCAGAACAAATCATTGTGGTATTACAGATTAAATTTACAAGCCTCATCAGCCACAGACACTATGCTGCACCGTTTTCTTCTAAATAATGTAAAAACTGCAAAGCTGGCTAATTAGCTCGGTGTGTTGCTGTTTTTGTGTGATATGTGTGATGCCGTACTATATGAGGGGTGTGAATGCCATGGTCAAAGTGTCCTGGGAGGGTAGTAAATTGCTGTGTGTGTGTGTGTGTGTGTGTGTGTGTGTGTGTGTGTGCACGCTAATGTTGGGTTACTGCAGCTCAGCTCTGGAAGACATTCTGCCCCTGATTACAGACTGCACCCTCTCCCCCTTCCCATCCATGCTAAAAATGTACAGCGTAATAGCACTTTAGCAACCATTCAAGCCTAAAACAGACTCTGCTTTGCATGGCATCAGAAGAAATATTTTAATATTCGGCATATACAGAGAGTCAACATAGAATGTTGTAAAGAATCTGCCTGAAATGCCGAGGCAGCATAATATGAACGTAAGCCACTATAATCATATTAAAGGTCACTCACTAAAGAAAAAGAAAAAAAAAAACAAAAAAAACCCCAAACAAACAAACAAACAAACAAAAACAACAGCCCAAGGAGGCATTCAAAATGTGCTAGAGCAATAGAAGTTTTGCTGTTGGAAAAAAAAAAAGGATATGCATTGAGTTTACAAGACTACACTGTAAAAGGGAGTCATAAAACGGCACTGAATGTAATTCACATACACTTTCTTGATGTAACACACACATGCACTCCATACCTAATTTTCTATGTGCACAGGTTAACAAGATCAATAATGGATGATATTAAAAGCCGCACGAAACCTTATTAGTCCAGTGCTTCAAATGGAGTCGTGTTACCTGAGCTCTAAGTGCCATAATGAAGGGGAAAATAGGATCCTAGCAAATGTCTGCCTACCACGTTGTATTTATTGTGTCAGAAAAGCAGACTGCGTGTTTGTTTGTTTGTTGGTTTTTTTTTATGTCAGTGCTGCACCTCTGTATCATGAACATAGTGTTCACTTGTATTAGTTGGGCCCATATGCTATCGCCGATATGGCAAAGATTACAATCTTCCCAGCAAGCCGTTTTGCCACAGAAGAAGGATCAGCAAAATGTGCCATGAAAATTTTGTGCACTGGACCAGCAGGCGCAAACCTGGCGCAATCCCAAAAATGACATCTGACAGAGAGGGGTTAGTCTTTGCTGCTTCCATTACAATTCGTAAACTTCTACCGCTGCATACAAAAGTGGAAAAAAAGGCAAGTGCAAAGAGTTATCTTTAGAGAAATACAAACCAAATGTTTTATTGTTGTGACCTCTGAAGACTCCTCATAAAAATAGTGTTGCTTAAAATAAGGACAAATGAAATTCACTGTTTGAATGATCACCATTGAGGACAGCCTAGAATTCACACATTCTTTTGTATACCCTTTCTCGACAAAGAAACCAAAAAAAAAAATCGAAAGCAGTCATGATGATGTTAACAGCTTGCAAAAAACCATCGTGACATTGCATCTATCTCTGCAGTGTTGCAAATAAAACGTCCTGTTCAGCCCTTACACTACTAATCTGAGGCAACTGTTGTAATGTTTGTTTGTTTTGTTTTGTTTTGTTTTTTTTCACTATATTTTAGCCCTAAAAGCCGCTCAAGTCTTAAGAAAGCATTTGAGATCTTAAAAGAATTGGGACCAGTAACACGGAGGATAGTGGTCAGAGCTACTGTTGGTAAATTTGTCAAATCCAAAAAAAAAAAAAAAAAAAAAATTCCTAAAGAGGCTTAAGGGGCATTAAGGGGGAAAAAAAGCAGGAATCAGATTACCTCACTGCTTCTTGCTGAAACACAGGTTCAATACAAAACCAAACAAACTGCATAGAAAAATCCCCAGTATTGAATGAAGAATCAATGTTAATTTGGATCCAGGAACACTTATGAAAACACTGTAGGTGTTTGTTCAGCACTGGGGATTTTCCTGAAATATGAAGTTAAACTGCAAAAGCACTCACTGAAAAAAGCACATAAGAGACCAGAACCATTTGGCTGATAGCTACTGAGACTCAGCAGACTCAGGAGAAGGGTTTTTTTTTTCCTTTTCTTTTCTTTTTTTTTGTTTTTGTTTTTTTTTTTTTGTTTTTTTTTTTGCAACTATGTCTTGCATTGTATTGTCGTATATTTCTTCAACCCAAATTTCATGTACAACATTTGGCACTTTACAAATTCTTGGTGCTCTTCCAAGAGAATCTTGTAAATATTATTTCGGGGACAGTTATGTAGAAATGTTACTGGATTATATCTAGCATGGTCTAAAAACCACAGACTTCTCAAACAAATCTGTTCGCATCTGCAGTGTAATGTCATTATCTTCGTTTCCCATCTTAAATAGAAGTTACACATTAGAAAATAGTTTTAAATTCATTTTTCCTTTTTTTTTATATATATAATCTGCGTCTCTTATCACCCCATAGTGGATTAATTTATATATTTATATTCATATATTTATATATAAGCATGTACAAGAAAAACAGTCTCATTTTTGCACTGGGTACAAAAGTAATCGCTGTCTTTCCTTTGTGCATTCTATTGCATGTTTTCATGAGGAACAGAAAAAGGGTAGAAGGAGGAGAAGGTTATGGGAATGTTAGATCTGGGTTTCCTGTACCTTCTCCTTGGTGTTAGTTTTAATCAAGTAGGGTTCCGGGGTGGTGCTGATGGTTGTGGGCCGAGGGCGATGTAGGGAATTGCCAATGCTGTTCTCTGTCCAGGGAGCAGAGTGTGCTGGTTTGTAGGTGCTGTAGCTGGATTTGTAGGTGCTGTTACGATCTCTCGTACTTGGTAGCATCATCCCACCCTGTCCTTGAACTGTGTTTCCCGATGTGGTCGGAGGAACATTCTCCTCCATCTGAATGATCTCTATAGTCCTGGCAGCTGCCACCGTGCTCCTCTGTTGGTGTCGTTTACGCAGCTTGTAGAACGCAATTAGCATGATCGCAGCAAGCAGCGTGACAGCAACAAAGCAGCCAATGATGATCTTTGTAGTCTTCATCACCTCGTCTAAGCTGGCAGGTGGGCCCGTTGTTCCTCGTATAGTTGGCACACTAACCTGTCTTGGTGTTTGCAGTAGCACAGTTGGAGTTGAAATAAACACAGGCTGGAAGACGGAGGGTGATGCCGTGACCGTCTTCGGTTTGATCACCTCCTCTGAGGTCGACGCCACTATTTCCACAGTGACTGTGGTGAAATAGCTTAGATGCTCTGAGGTGTTCAGCTCTGCTGCACTCACATTCAGGTAAGCTGATGCATTGGAGTTTCCGGCCATGTTTGTCACCATGCAAGTGTACACACCTGTGTCAGATGGTAGAACATTGGAGAAATTTAGAGTTCCATCATTGAGAACGTATATCCTTGGATGACTGGAGCCATGGGTCAGAACTGTTCCGTTGGGTAGGAGCCATCTGACAGATGACATGGGAGCTGTGCGACACTTGAACTCCGCCACTCTCTCTGCCGATATGTTAAGGTCCCGTGGAGCATCTAGGATAAAAGGAGCAGAGCACTGAAACGTAGTCTGGTCAACCTCCACTATGTAGCGTCCTCGCAGATGGGGAGGGCTATGGCAGCGGCCACAGCACGTGGAGTTGGTAGGGATGTACTCTCTTAGCCACCAAGCCAGCCACACCACATCACAGTCACACCGCCATGGGTTATGGTGCAAGTGCAGCTCTACCAGGTAACTCAAGGGTGCAAAAAGATCATGGGGCAAAGAGCTAAGGTTATTATGGGCCAGGTTGAGCTCAACCAAGGCTGTGACATCATCAAATGCATTTCTCTCCATGGTGGTGATTTTGGAGTTCATAATCCAGAGCTTTTTCAGGGATTTCAGACCCCTGAAGGATCCAGGTTTGATGTCTGGAAAGTAGTTTTCTGATATCTCTAGTTCCTCCAGCCCCACCAACGGGGAGAGGACAGGCATCTCCCGCAGATTACACATTCCAAGGTTTAGGTATTTCAAATTGTATAATCCTTCGAAAGCACCCTCAGAGATATACTCCAGTTTTTTCAGTTCTCCTAAATCCAGTCGCATGAGGGAGGGGACACGGTTGAATGCATAAGACGGTATGCTTTCAATAGGGTTGTTCCTGAGCCATAATTCCCGCAGCTTAGACAAGTACTCAAAAGCGCCACTTGGGATTACAGTCAACCGGTTGTCAAAGAGCTCCAGGGTGTTAAGATTGGTGAGACCATTGAAGGCCCCCACCTCAATCTGCCGGATGGAGTTCCTGCCAAGCTGCAGCACTTCCAGATGGTGGAGGTGTCGAAAGGTGTCAGCATGGATTACCTCAATGCTGTTCTCCATGAGGTTGAGGTGCCGTGTGTTAGTGGGGATGCCAGGGGGCACTCGGACCAGGCCACGCCTGGTACACACCACCTTGCTGAACTGGTTACTGCAGGAGCATACAGCTGGGCAGTTCTGCGGTCCGGTGGGGGTGGCGCACACACTCCACGCTCGCACCATGAGGTAGACTGCACAGAGCAGGGCTGCGTTCCAGTGCACAGTTACCTGCCACAAGAGACTCATGATGTGGCGCATTCATAATTCAACATCATGTGGGGATTTGGCTCGGGAACGGAGAACAGTGGCCCTACCCTGGCTTGAGCAAGACCCTGCTTCTGCTTTCCATCGACAGTGCAGGATGGTACTGTGTTATGCCCATGAAAAAGAAAGACAGAGAGAGGGCAGGGGAAGAGAAATGGCACATGATTATAGGATAAAGAAATACTGTGAATTCAGAAAGAAGCAATAAGTTTAAATAAAATATACTTACATCATTAGTTCTCCTTTGAATGTCCCTTTTTAATTTGCATAACACTGACAACGTTCAATAAGATCTCTACAACATTTTCAAAAAAAGTAAACTGGACTGTGAACTGATGTGCCAAAATGGCTCCTTTGAATTCCAGAGGGATGCAACGTTTAAAGAAACTGATTCAAGAGGTAAGGCCCATTGAGCTAAGCAGGTGCACGGATCCAGTCAGATTGAAAAAGCTCTCCTCTCAGCTCCCCCATTGATTGTCCTTGGAAGCCGACACTGCATACAGCTGAACGTTTTTCACGAGACTCCATTTCCAAACTGCAAGTAGCGCAGAAAAAGAAGAAGAAAAAGCAATAGTGTGGGGACTGAAATCCCAAGTCTTTTACAGAAATTCTTTCCTGCCTGTTATAGACTACAGAACACGCTGTTGTTCACCCCCCCATCGACACTTGTCCTGTCGATTAGCAGTTCACTGACGAAGACAAAAAACGCCAACAGACGCACATTGCGGTCATTCCGTCTTGCTTTTTTCAACTCGCTATTCTCCTGCTCGTTGCCGTAGCAGCTGCAGACTGCCGCGTGCACAGTTAGCAATAATCCGTCAGTTTCTCTGGAGGGGGGCTCGGGGGTGGTGGTGCGCAAGCAGGAAGGGGGAGGAAGGGGGGCAGCAGCATCGCAGCAGTGAAGCTCTCTCTAGCGATTGTGGGTTCTTGCTTTCTCTCTCTTTCTCATGCTTGCTCTCACTCACTTCAGTGTCAGAAGAAGGAGGAATTGCTCTTGCCGTGCGACGTGCTGCCGATTTCAGAATGCCTGTCTTGAGTTGGATTCCGTAGCTCTTCACCCCTGTTCAAGATCTTGCGGTTTTCTTTTATTCCTGCTTCTTGAGGTAGTAAGTTGTGGCAGTTTGCCTGCTCTGCCCGTGAGGCTGTGGACTGCCTGCCGGTCTGCAGGACAGACAGAGGGAGCGGGAGAGAGAGAGAGAGAGAGGAAAAAGTGAGGCAGAGAGAGATTCACGCGCACACATGCACCCGGAGGAGAAGACTGTCCATGGCGACAGCGGTGGCAGCAGCAGTCCTCACCGTATCCCTAGCATTCAGGATCCTCTCGCTCTTTTTGCCTTCATGTGACGGGGTTGCAGGCAGTCAAACCCCTGTGTTCTACCTCCTCCTTTTGTCCTTCAATGGAAACGTGAACGTACTGCTGACGCATCCCGCTCAGAGCAGTGCACTGGTTTGATGCAGTGTTCCTGTGTATTAACACATCCACCCCCTCCTCTCTTTCTTCTATGCTCTGCCTCTCTCTCTCTTTCTCTCTCTCTCTCTCTCTCTCTCTCTCTTGCGGACATTGGTGAGGCTTTGCACTCTCCAACTCTTTCTTTCTTATGCTGTGTTCTGGTGCCTCTGTAGTTTTTGTAACTATACTATCTTCTTTTTATCAGTATATATCCACATTTTTGCTTTTCTTTTTCCTTTTTGCAGTCAGTTTTTCTCTCTCTCTCTCTCTCTCTCTCTCTCTCTCTCTGTTACACACACTCTCACACACATACATACACACACCCACACAATCTGCTCTCTCTCTCTCTCTCTCTCTCTCTCTCTCGCGCGCGCACATACATCCTTATTCTCCTTCTGTAGTAAGCTCTATTGGGACTGCATTGACTAAGATAAAACAACACTACATCACTGCAATGGGAGCTTCTCTAAAACCAACTCACCACACCCCCCCAACTCCCTGTGAGTCTTTCTGAACCATTAAATTGAACGCAGAAATGTGAGGACTGGCTCTTCGCAAATACCCTGCAGTCATTTGGGTTAAGGAAATTAAGATCACTTATGGCGCCACGTCAAATCATTTAATGAAATTTAAATAAACAGAAAGAAATACACAGTAATGCATTTAATATGTACATGATATACGAGTATCCAGCACATTGTACAAGATGCATTTTCTAATGTGACATCGTGACTGCTGAGCGTGCAGTCATCTATGGGGTCAGCAACTCTGCTGAAAAGACACACACTAAAGGAATTGTACTGTAGCACGCCTGTGCGATTAGGTAAATACACGCGGTTATGATAAGTGTTACGGAAGAAAGAAGCGTACAAATATAGAGAGAACGAGGCCGATGAGACGAGAAGCAGCCCATCGCACAGGATTAGATGGCATTTGAATGCAGATGTAGAGTTCTTCAGTCCCATGTTTTTTCCACGGACATTGGTTAATGGTTTCTTTTTTTCCCCCTTACCTTCGTTGCCTGTTCGAAGACACTGTTTTGCAATTCAAGCAGAGAAGCACACGGTAAAGCAGAGTATGCTGTGCCAAGTGTTCTTGTATGCTGAAAATTGTTTTTATTGTGCATCTCTAATTTGAACAGCGAGAAAGAATGGTAGGATAAATGAGCTTTGTGATCATTGTGATATCACTAACTATGATACTTGCTAACAACAACCAGGATGGCCATGATGCTGGGCTAAGGGTGGAGAATGTTTTGGGTTTTTTGTTTGTTTGTTTGTTTTTTTCATCTAATTTTAAGAATTTTCACTCATCTTTGACAGTCAGACAGGATTACATTCCCATGTAATTGCCCCATAATTTATTAATTAATGAATCCCATGGTTGTTATCTAACAAGCCTCAAAATGCCTTTAGCTCTTGATCCTAATATAGTACCTCTGCATACCATGATGACAGTTTCAGATGAAGATAAACTGGCCTGTTGGCTCTTTGTCTGCTGTTCCTGTGTTATGTTCTGTGTTACTAAGTGCATAGTGACATTACCTAAGAGAAGCCCTGTGATTTCAGGGGTCCAAACACTTTAGGAACCCAGATGAGTCGCTCAGAACCCACTCCTGCACAATTATACTGTGTGCAGTCATGCATTTGTAATATACTTCATTATTATGGTACTGTATCATTGTGTAAACCTTATAAATACCTCCAAGTTAATTCTTAATACAGGATTTAAACTATTGTGTTGTACTTCAAGTACTTTTACACTGCACTGTTCTGTGGTGCCCCATTTGTAACAACCAGACAATTGACCTGATGGATCACCAGAGAGACTTTGCACAAGTGTTGCTTTCTCTTCACTGAGCTAACAGGACAAAATGGTTCTTTGTAAAGAGTATTAAGCTACTAATTGTCTCTTTCAAGTTAAAGAGATACTTAGGGCACTTTAGCCAGGAGCCAGACGCTGACAAGGCTTTATGCATTAAGGAACTGTATAAATTAGCACAGTTGGGGTCTAAGACTATGTAAGGCGATTGGTTTAGCCTCCAGGGTTAATGGTCCAGCAGGGAAGGTAATTGATATCCCTGGTGCCAACTCTGGTGCTAATGTCATTACAGAGGGCATAGGCATGAAAAGGTCAAAGGGATAAGAATTTTCACAATGTCTGAGCCAGCTTCTCTAGAAAACCTATCAAAACCATGTTGAAAGACTATGATGATAGCATAGAATATACAAAGCTCCATAGAAGGACTTGTTAACAAAGGTGTTAACATGATTTAACAACCAGCCAGGACACTTGACATAATGTTGATTTTTGGGCCGGGGGGCGGCGGCGGCCGGGGGGGGTGGGAGGGGGGTAATGACCCTAAAGGCTGAATTTTATGATCATGGGCTCTTTGCGGATTTTAAACAGTGTGTGTGGGGTCTGTGCTTGAGAGCCCGATTTGGTTTGTTGACCTGGTTTGTGGGTGGCGAATGAGTGCACCCTAGGGGGTGGAAGATGGAGGACAGTGAAAGAGTGAAATGGCCTGTGTCAATACTGCACTTTTCCCTGGCCTACATCCCCTGGTCCTCTGGCTGCGCAGATTAAATTTGTGGCACCCCGTGACCTAGTTTCAGAGCTGCTGTGTTTAGCGGTCACAGTGAAGGGTGTTAGTGAGACACAGTAGGCTGCAGGGGAAAACAGTGATGCCAGAAAAGTCAGCATAGTTGAGATAACGGTTTCAGCGCTTACTAGCATTTCATGCTAGTCCAATAATATACTCTTTATTACTGTGATTACTACAGAGTGCAGATCATAAAGTATGTTCAGTGTTACAGTAGAGGAGCGTGATTAGGTAATCAAGGGGAGACAGTGAGAGAATGTGTGCGAAAGTAAGTGTCATGGCTCTGGGATCGTCTGTGCTTAGCATAGCATATTAGCAAAATGCTGCCCTTAGGATTTTGGGCTCGCCTGGATCGATGGAGCCTTTAATGATTGAGCCCTATTTCGCACAGGATTTTAATAGCCAGATTTTTTTTTTTTTTGGTGGGGGGGGGGGGGGGGGGGGTTTTTTTAGCTGTCTGATCCTGCTTACCCTCATCGACCCTCATCATAGCACGGAGTACTGAAGTGGAAGGTGGAAAGGTGAGACTCGGCTCGGCCTCTTCCTGGTGCCTTCTGATCAGACCTGTCTGTTTTATAATGAGCTACAAAGGTCTCAGACGCAACAGTGAAAGCTTTACCTGTTCATTCTGGAAATTCCAGAAGAATTTGCATATACGGCAGGGTACGTTGCTCACTTAGCTATCTGCCAAGTTTGATTTTTGGTTTGGTTTGCCGTCGATGTGCCAAAATATCCAGACAGGGTGTAAGCTGTTTACTTCCAGCTAGGGATGCACCGATACCACTTTTTTCCAAACTGATACGAGTACGAGTATTTTTATTTGTGTACTCGCCGATACCGATACTTCTTAAATTGGATTTCCATGAAAGTGTAA
>JAQMCW010000036.1:5330087-5342514 GCA_030068335.1 Chrysichthys cranchii | reverse complement strand
TGTGTGTGTGTGTGTGTGTGTGTGTGTGTGTGTGTGTGTGTGTGTGTGTGTGTGTGTGTGTGTGTGTGTAATATTTTCCTCCACATCATTTTTATTATGCAGTAGATTTATGCTAGAAATACAGATGCATTAAGACTTGAGTAATGTCCTTAAGCCTAATAGGTAAGCACAGATATGAGGGGCTGCACAGTAGGAAATGAGAACATGTGTTCAGCAAGGGGAAAGCGGGTGCTTGTATTAGTATACAAACTGTTCATGGTGCCACTGCAATGTTTGTGCACATCTCTGAACATGTGGCACCAAATCGGAATGCAGAAACATGTTTGCACGCATGCCCAGCATGGGCTGTTGTATGCAGATGTGTTTACTTGTGGGCAATTGAATTAATGCCTCATAAAAAAAAAAAGGCTACAATTGCAAGAACTAAATACATTATGAGGCCAATTACATTTGACAGAGTGATATTTCCACTTCAGCACTTGTGTCACGGACCCGATCAGCTGTTGTAACAATGATTGCATTGTACAGTAGCACAAAGGTAGAACTGTGAACAATGTAGCAGTGCTGTACTGCAAACTCTTTGCTGTATTGTCTGACTGAGTGACTGTCTCGTTCTTTTTCTTTATCTCTATCTCCAGGCCCCTGATTCAAACTTGAGTCAGAACTAGTCTGGCATTTATGGCCTGTGTTATCGTCACTCTAACATTTGGTTGGAGCAGCTGGAGGTGATGGTGCTATGAATGGTTTATGGGTTGCTGACATGGAGATAGCGTTGATTCACACACTCATAAACATGCTGCTGATGTCCAGGAGTGGAGCTGTGCAGCTTGGCAAGGAAACTTTCATAGGATCCACTGTTGCTCTGTCAGCAATGGATTGAGTAGGGATTGGTTTTAGTTACAGAGCAATAGGCAATAATGACCGTCCTACGCCTTACTCCATTATATCACTTTCTGGTATCAGAAATGATCAGGCTTATTTTGTGAAGCTTCATCGACCCAGCATTTCATCGACCCAGAGCTTGACACAAAGCAAGAATGGTGTACCCATGCGTCGTGCATTTTCGTTGTACAATCTGCTTTTAATTGAAGGAAATGTTCTCTAATCTGCAGTGAGAATAGTGGATTAAGTTATTTCAGAATGGAGGACATGAATAAGCAGGTGATTTGAATGAAGCCCCGCTCTCCCCTCTCTATTTAAAAATCAATTATGTTGGAGAGGTTTTGTGCTCCATAAGCTGCTGCTTGTTTACTCAATCATTGTTCTGGAAAACAGCGACTGAGTAAAGCATATCAACAGAATTGTCCTGACGCACAAAGTTTAAACGTGAGCATCTGTATATACAGCGCAATGTCAGTCTTAATTTACAGATTAAGATCAAGTCTTAACTTATTTAAAATATATACATTTAAAAAAAAAAAAGTAGGGTTGTGAGAATGAAATCAAATAAACATTTAGTGGTTATATTCCTTGACGAGTTCAGTGTTGTAACTCAAACTACAGAATAAATCCAATGCACATCCCATGCACACCATATCCATGTGTATATTGATTAACTTTATATTTTCATGATGGGACAGTCACACTTGCTTCTTTCCTTGTATATGATTTGGCATAAGTGCATATTTTATGAGTAAAAGAGAACAAATTTTGGATGTGAAAAAAAAAAATTACGCCATTAAAAAAAAAAAAAAAAAGAGTAACAGCACACATTTCGGATTCCTCTTATACCCCAGCAATTTGTCAACACTTATATTTTTTAAAAATGTACATTCATAAATAACATCATAAATTTTAGTTCATTTGTAGTTATTTCCTGTTATCACTTACATTATAGAAGCTATAAACAGTCATTCCCTCACCAGCATCTCGGACTCTTACATCCTTTACTCTATATTTAAGTTAATATGACAAAGGAATGCAGCATGGCATGTTACCAACGACAAATTGGAACAAATGCGATATTATAAAAATGTGATTTTCCCTACAGAGGCAACAGTATTGTCAGGGTAGCTGTCATAGAAGATTATTCAAGAATTTCTGACCAATTAGTATCACTGTCTCCAAATGAGGAGAATCATTAGGAAGAATGGGGTTCATTCCTTGAATACAGCTCCATACAGTCAGAAGTCTATATACACAGACATGAGTGTCATCGTGGACATGAATGTCATGGCAATATTAGGCTTTCATTGATTTTTCTGTGTCAGAATGATTGTACAACATTCATTTTTATTTAAAAAAAAAAACAAAACAAAAACGTTTAATTTATTGATGGTTTTCTGAAATCACCACAAGGTCAAAATTATACATACACTCTCGTAGATTTTTCATTTGGTGGTGATGTAATGTCTAAAATGTCTTAATTTGCCAAGCCCGAGGCCTCTTTACTTTCTGTTATTGATAATAACTGACTACAGCTGGTAACTTCCCTGTGCTTCTCTGTTGTTTGACAGCACTCATTGGATTCACTAACACACAGTCCAATGGGAAAGTCCATAGCTCAGTGCAGGTCTGAGAAAGAGGATCGTAGATTTACGCAACACAAGAATGTCACTTGGAGCCATGAGTAAATAACTGCAGATTCCAAGATCATCATTTCAAACAAATGTACATAAATACAATTTATTAGGAGATGTAGCCACTTTGCTGGAAGTAAACAAACGCTGTCACCCTCAGCTGAGAGGGAATGGGTTTGGATGGTCAAGAGGAACCATCAAGGCACAGGTGTGCTAAGAACTGGAAGCAGGATTGTCATGGACTGAGAAGCTGTTCAAGAAAGAAGTCCTGGCTATAAAAATCGACACCTTCAAGCTCTCACCTCATTTGCACTTGACCAGATGGACAAAGAAAAAGCCTAGAGGAAATGTTATGGTCAGATGAGACAAAGATTGAGTTGATAGGCTACAATAACCAGAAGTACAAAGGATCACTGTACCAACTCTTAAGCATGGTGATGGTAGCATCCTGCTCTGGGAATGACCAAGGTGAAAACTGTTCAAGGAAATTTAACCAAATATTAGGTATGCTGTATTTACAATTTGAACCCTGTGTTGACTTCAAATTCTTATTTTTTTTTCTATTAAAGATAGAGATAGAAATAGAGAGAGAGAGGAAGGTAGAAAATATTGAGAATATTGGCCATTCTTCCTCAGAAAAAGTACAGTTCAGAAGAACTCACTGAAAGCCCCATGACATGCCATGACATTTATGTCCATGATGGCATTCATGTCTGTAAATTTAAACTTATGCTAACAACTGTAAAGATAAATTGCTACCATAAACATATGATTTTCTGATCGTGTGAGGTTATATCATGATTGTGTTTCCAGCACACTTTCAAATGTCCCAAATTGCCAGATTTGCCAGTCACCTTGTACAGTGAACACTATATATTCATTTTCATTCACCTTAAGTAACTGGTCATAATCACAGAGGGTCCAGTAATTATCCTGAGAACACTGAGTGTATACCCACACACACACATTCGCATACACCCACACTCGTTCACATTCTCAACTAGGAGCAATTTAGAGTATTTAATCCATCTACTTTTTTTTTTTTTAATCTGATGGATGTGTTGCTGACTGATATGAGATTTTAATAGACTTCTATTAAGCAAATGTTTTTTTCATTATTAGACAAGCATTTGATGGGTAATCACAATCGGCTTTATCTAATAAACATGGTCCATTAAGTGTCATGAATATTTGATTAAGGTTACATCTACAAGTAATTCCTCCATTGGTATTCAAAGCTGGTTTTGTGAAAAGGATTTAGGCAATATAAATGTTGAACCTGTTTAAACAGGGTATTGTTAATGGTACACCAAATGCCCACAAAAATGTCACAGTAGATAAAATGGACATAAATACATGAATGTAGCACTGAGCACTAATACGTTGTTCAGCGCAGCATCTCTGATAAATGTACACTGCTAGGAATAAAAATAGTCCTGCAATGCTAAATATGGATAATTATTTTTAATTTTTTTTAAAACTATACCCCACTGAGGGAAATAATATAATATTGCAAACCCCATGTGCAGGCTTTTGATGCTACATTTGATGTTACTTGGTGTCCAACTCCATTCATGTCTTAACATGTTAATCAATCAACACCAAAAATCTAGGTTTGTACAACATTTCTAAGATTCTAATGATGTTAAGAATCACCAAAGTCATTGTTAGGATTCCATATCATTCCCTTATTATATTCAATCAGATTTTATTGACTAACAGTTGCTAGGACCATCTGCACCATGATGGAAAACTCACCATTACGAACCTTTAGCTGACACTGGAGACTCCTTCAATAAATGTGAAATAAAAACCTCTTTACTGAATTCCTGACCGTTTGTGTTTGTTAAATAGCATTTTTACTTTGTTCAGTATTAGTCTTAGATTGGATAACCTGTATGGTGAGTCTGCTATACAAGTTCCTGTGTTTAGTTTTTACTCTCCATCCATCCATCCACTTTCTATGCTGCTTATCCATTGCAGATCACAGGGAAGCTGGAGCCAACTCCAGCTGTCTTCAGGCAAGAGATGGGGTACACCCTGGGCATATCAACAATCTATTGCAGGGCTAACACTGAGATGAATAATTACTCACACCCCTGTTCACACCTATGGACAATTTAAAGTAGCAAGTTGATCTAATCTGCATGTTTTTGGGCTGCGGGAGGAAATTTTAGATTTACGATGGGTGTTGCGGAACGCATCCCCATCATAACTTGAGGACTACCTGTATATGGTGATATGGACAAACATGGGTTCCTATGCATGCATGTGTGTGCGTGTGCATGTGTGTGTTTGCGTGTGTGCGTGCAGTTCCTGTGCCGCCATTCTAGATGTGATAATCTGAGACTCTTCTCCCCGAGGACACTTGAGAATGAGTCAAGAAAGGATTTTATAAAATCACTCACAGGTAGGATTTGAAGATAGTTGTCAGGTCGAGTGTATCCGTGCATCAAAGTCGATGCTATCAGGTGTGTAAGAAAAGCTAGTGTTCATGAAAAAAAAAAGGACTTGAACGTCTTATTCCATATTTATTTTGCTTTAGCTATAGTAATTAGACTTAATTCTCTCCGTGGTGGTGCCATAATGGGAAAATAAACCCCATTTTAATATACTTATACTTAATTGGCATTTAGCATGGATGTTAGCACACACACACACACACAAAAAAAAGAAACCTGTTGTGATGGGATTTAACACAATGGCACTCCAGGCTTGTTAAAGATGGAGACCATAAAACACCCAAGGAATACACTGAGGTGTACTTGAAGAGCAGAACGAGCCTACAAGTAGAGTAACTATGCTGATTATTGAAATAAATTTTTTCCTAAAGTCCTCAGAGGTACGAATGAGAGCGAGAGAGAGAGAGATGCTGGGGAAAGAGAGGGAGAGAGAAATGATCCTAAAAAGACAGAGTTGTAAAACACCTGTTTAAATGACATCAGGTGGAAACACCTTTTAAACACTTGCTGTTGTGTCCTATTATCACCTCAGCTTGGAATCACACTACTGTCATGTCCTCTCTTTTTCCTGATCTGTGTGTTTGTGTGCCTGTCTGGGTGGGTAGGTGGGTGTACAGGGGGTTGTCCTATTGCTGATTCTCTCTGCGTGAAGAGGGTTTAAATGAGTACTGTATTCTCCTTTGAGCATCTCCATTTGACTCCTTTTCTCAGAGATGTGTTAAACCCCATTAGTAATTGCAATACCCCACCATATATTACTTTCCTCGGCTTTAATGGCTTCAGGGCTAAAATTCTCAGCGAAATATGAAGTTGGCATCTGCACTCTTGGTAACTGACATGAATAGAAATTACACTCGCCATCTTCAAACCTACCTGTGAAAAGTGCTCGTTTTTCTGCTCGTGACAGAGAATTTAATACAAAATAAACATTGCTTCTTTTTTTTTTTTTGTCATCTGCATGAGAGAAAGCTTTGAGGATGGGAGTCTATTATAAAAGAAAAACGTCTGTATGGCATGCTGTGCTGGGTAAATTCCGATGCCCTGGGAATGATTAGAAAGCCCCTTTATTGACACTGTAAATTGATTATACAAGGCTGCGAGAAAGAGACTTCCATTCAGTACAATCCAAGATCCTATAGCCGCCGTGGGTTCACTAACTGTTCCCTCTCCAGCTATCTCTGAAAAAGCATTGAAATAAATAAATAAATAAACTCTACGCTGCAGCTGGATTAAAGAATGAACGTTGTTAACGCTTTCAGAGGGGAGGAGGAGCAGCCCACCATCCTTTTGAACTTATCGCTTTTTGTATCACCTTGGAGTCTGACAGAAAGTGGCCTCTGTGCAGCTACTAATAATGTTTCTAGGCAAAAACCTTTAACACGGATTTATATTTGCGATGGGGTTATGGGACTCTTGGTTGTACTTTGCTTATGACTAATAGACTGCAGAGGACATTTATCATTAAAATCGCTCTACAGGCCTTGCGTAGTATGAAGAGTCGACGACCTTAAACTAAGCTTTTACTGTGCTGTTGAACTCATAGATCTCTCTCCCTCCCTCTATCTCTTTTCTTTTGTTCTCCTCTCCTGCCTCCTCTCTCGGAGTTTAAATGTACACTGAGTCATGAAGTGTGTGAATCACTGGGTCACACAACACTGCCGAGGGTCATCCGTAAAAGATGGGAGAGCAGTCCGAACTTTAATTGAATTTAAGGTTGAATTAAAAGGGGATGAGAAGGAAAGGATAGTGTCATATTTCTAATACGGGAGCATTTTACGAAATCCAAAATCTTTTTCTTTCTTTTTTTGGAACATGCATTTCCACCAAAGGTACCAGGGCTGATAGTACGTTCCATAAACCGTAGTACCTTAAACGTGTCCACTTCCGTAAACAGAGTAAATATCTATTTTTTTCTGATTGGGGAAGCATTGGGGTGGGTTATGAGACATCATGGTGTGATCACAAAAGTGAAATAGTTCCTTGCTGCTTTGTTTTTTTGTTTTTTTTTACACAAGTGGTGGATCAAAAATCTGCTCTGTGCACAATATTTCCAACAACTGTGTCTAGTATGGTTGCCTGTACATTGAAAAGACAAAAAAAAAAAGAGAGAAAACCTAATGAATGAATTAACTAACTAACTAACTAATTAACACCAACAAATGCCACGTTCCACAACAAACGCCGATACGCATCAATATGAAGTCAAAACAGAAAATGTACTCCTTACTGAACATTAGCACATACTTGTCACTGATTGGCTACAGCACAGACCGTAGAAAATGGATAGACAGAGGATGTTTACAGTAAGAGGAAATATGAGCCTAAATGAATCTACTGATATTGAAGCCAGTGATTCAGAAGAAAGAATTACTCCTCACTTTAATAATGTAATTAACTTTGCATTAAATCAGTTTCAACGGGGTAACTAGATAACGGACCTTGTGATGGTCATATGATGTGTCCAGTCTCTAATGATCATGTGATGTTCAGTAAGAACCTCGCTCGTTCTATTCTGAGTTGATGATTATGTGTTCCTGAATTTGCATTCGTGTTTTTGGTTTTGTTGTTGCCTTTTCGGATTTGCTGTTTGGTTTATTCATTTATTTCTTATCCTAATTTGGTGATATGTCTTCCAATTTCCTGTTGCCTTTTCTTTTCCTGTTGCATTTCATGTACTTCAGGCTAAAATGCTGTCAAAGTAGCAGGTAAGAAAAACACCATAGGATTTTCTCCTGGCCAATTATAACGTCAATAAGAGATTAAAGAGCCATAAAGAATTGCTCATTTCAGGCATTCATTATCACAGAGTTTGTGTAAGACACAACTTCTAGCTTTATGTATTGCATTAGAGGGACATTTGACAAAGAAACAGCTATCGACATTCATTATCCTGATTGCCTAAATCACTAGTGTCATGTCAAACCTTGGTCCAAGCCTGGCGATCATATTGCTTTGTTTATTTATCAGAGAATCACGCAGAGGCACATCAGCGTTGTCCATGCTTGGCAGCGGCTTATCTTTTTGCATCAGGAGGGCAATTAGAACAGGATGTCGAGTGACCGCATGCAAGTAATTGGATCATCAAACGAGATTGGCCGTCACTCACTTTGCTGCAGAATACCAATTAAGTTTGATGCGTGGCCGAAGCATCAGATTAAACTTGAGGTTACAGTGAATGATTAATGAACATCGTTTATATAATCTTCACCTCGTTTTTAGCACCCAGCACCCAGATATACATATGCATACAGAGAATTTCACTTGCACCACTGCCCTAGGTCATTCGTCCATGCAATCACATCTTAATTGTGACTTCAACCCATTACGACTGAGCTGTGAATAATACATGGGCCTTCATTTGTTCTCTGCACTTTGCTCCTACTTGCAATCCCTTTTGGTTTGCCACTGTAAATACCTAACCAGCAGACTGCTTCACACCTGCATATGCTGTAGATGACACCTGCAGCTGGACATGATGCAGCTTAATCACTTAGTGGGAAAATATGTTAAGTGTTCAAAATATGACATTTTAATTCAGGCTCTTTTTTAAGTGTATTTTAAGTACATACAGGTTGTCCGGGTTTATACACCAAATTGGGCTAGTTTTGGAACAAGGTTTGGGTGACAAAAGCAAGCCTAGGTGTGTTGAGAGAAAATGTGTGAGCATGCAAATAATCCGAATTACATCGAATTATTTTACACAGACTCTGGCAAGATGTGATGCAACTGCACACGGTGCACCTAGAGTACACAAAACTATTTCTTTGATGAATATATTTATTTTTTAAGAGATATTGAGTAAATCTGGAGAGGGAAAAGGGGATTATGTAGTGGATCATTTCCATACATTTGTGGTGATAGAGTTTATTGGAGATCCTCGATATCGGAAATCCACGTGAACCATGGTGACCCATGAACAGACTGAAAAATGACTCTTGCTTTTTCCGGGACATTTGGCTGGTTTCTGCTTTTTTGTACAGTTTTGAGATGTAGTCTGGTTGGAAATTAGTCCTGGGAACACCGAGTACATAGTTGTTTGCTTGTTTTCATTGTGAATTGAGTTGCAGCAGTCAGAAGAAGGACAGAAGAAATAAAGCATACAGTGGCGATGAAATTACTGAACTTTTCCTCTATCTGGAATATACAGGGTGTCCCAAAAGTCGGGATCCATAACCAATTATTGATTTAAATACAGAATTGACAGCCATGGACTTTGCAACACTTGTTCCTACACTGAATATGATCTTCTATTCTTAGTTTTAAAATCATCTTGGATGGTTACCTTTAGTTTATGCAAACAGCACGTTAGGCTAGAAGCTAAGCTGTAGTAATGTAATTGAATGGTAAATGTACATTATAACATGAGATAATGATACTAATAATGATGGTGTGATGAAGATACCAGAACTTACCTACTTAATGTAATGTCTGGCCACCCAATTTTAGCTCAAACCCTTGGGATAAGAAAACATATTTATCCTGAAGAGAACAGTCTCTTCCAGGATGACTCCACCCCAATATACAGGTCACAAGGGTTTACTAAAAGTGACCCTCCATTATGAAACCACATGGGTCACATGGGTCAATATTTCCCAACCAACAAGAATACATGTTCCTCTATGCATAGAAGATCTGTATCCAGCCATGGGTAATATAACAAAAACGGTTTGTGTGGCACCGACATAACCTGGCAGCCAAGGAGAGTGGACTGCCATGGCAACTTCATTGTACTTGTCAGTGGGGGTGCTAGACGCCATTGAGTGAACATGTGTATTGTGTGGCCATCACATTCAAAATGACTGAGTGAGTAGAGCAACAAATCTGCATCGAATTTTGCATTAAGCTAGATCATCCTTCTGTGGAAACTATTCGGATGATTCAGAGGGCTTTTGGGATGATGCAATGAGTGCAGAGCAAATAAAAGCGTGGCACAAATGCTTCAAAGATGGCCAAGAATATGTTGAAAGTGATCCATGATCTGGAAGCCTGCAATGAGCAAAAAAACTTCCAAAAACATGAGGACAGTACTCACACAATCAAACGCAAGGTCCCAAAGTACCATTTTTAAAGGGGACTGAGGCGTCATTGTCCTATGTGCAATGTTTCTTTTATATTGTATCTTCAATAAATCTTTTTTTCATATTACATGGCGGGATACTTTCCAAACAGACCTTGTATATTGAACATGAATATCTAAACTGAAGAATATGGTATTAAAAAAAAAAAAAAAAAAAAACCTGCCGAAAGCTTTTTTAATGGCAATAAATCAGTTAAATTTACTGAATATATATATATATAGGTTTTGTAATTAAGGGTCACAAATGTTTTGATAAGAATGAAAATGATGTAAATCATGTGCTACAGTTTTTGCAACTCACTAGATCAACAACAGTGCTCTTCCACACCATCACCAAACAACACCTGAGGGAATATCTTTTGGAAGAATGGTCCTTATTGACACATTAACTCATGGTGGCACAACACATTAAGACACTATACTGTTGTTGTTGGTTTGCTTTTTAATTTGTCACCCATTTGTCAATGAGTGGCTTTGTTCACACATTTTGGCACCAATTAAAGAAAGAGTTCTCATTAAAGTTGGAGAGTTCTCATTAAAGAAATCGAGCTCCCAATCCAGGCTTCCTGGCAAACTACATTCATACACAAAGCATTAAAACTGTTAAATACAGTCAATTCAATATTGTTTATAGCAAAATGTCTGGTATTGCTGAAAGCATGAATGGATAAGGCTTCTAAAATAATTAGCATAGTGATCTACAAGTACAGTACATGCAGTTGCATTCACTTTCGTGAGCTTCTTCAGCGATGTGCTTGATGATTCATGGATAGTACTTATGTCTTATTTTTTCAAACTGTCGAAGTGGATGTGTCAATGCAATTCTTGAACAATTAGGAGGAAACTGTCATTGTAAAAACATGAGGTACCCATTTAAAATACATTTATCTGATGTCATTTTCCCTTAGATTTAAAGTACTGACATTCATGCAGTAAATAGCCTACTTGTACTTTCTGAACTGAAACTTTTTTGAAATTTTTGGGCAGACCTACATAAACCTTCATAGACATTTCTAAAAGTTTATCTCTGCAGACATTATCTGTTTAAAAAAAAATTGATAGATGTTTTTTGGAATAATATTCCAATGATTTTAATATAGTGTACATTATCAGTTGTCATGAATGGATTATGTTGGATTCATATAGCCCTATGAACATTTCAACACCTGATTTTAGCAAAATGTTTGTGTCGTTGCAATTTTTTTTTTTTTTTATGTAAATCATTTCATTGCAAACATTTACTTCCTGGTTTCTATACTGCACTGTGACAGTATACAACCACCATCAAATATTTGATAATGAGGAATAAAACTGTAGCTGTGTTTGTATTTTCTTTCCTTTTTATGATAGATTGTGTTGGCATTCAGTGCTTGTCAGGAGAGATCAGCAGTTTTCTAAGTTTCTTGCATGCTGTTCCAAGTTGTACCCGTGCCAGGAAGGACATTAGCCTAAGAGTGTCCACCAAAATGTGCATTAATACACCTCACATTTCTCCTCTCTCACAGGCTGTCTCGAGGGAAGGCAGACCACAGGAAGTGAATGAATGATCTCGCTGCTTGGCACGGGCAGAGTGCCAGCTATCTCCATGGTATCCAAAAACCAATGGCTTCCCTGTGGCACTAAATGCTACTTTTCTTTTTTTTTAAGCAAGGACAGTGGGGCTGATCAGACATATTTAAAAGAGTACATATCACAACTGCATTACAGTTATGCCTTTTGTGTTAGGGATCAGCGTTTGTAGCCTTATAACTGCAGAAATGAGCTTTTCTTGGTAGGTGATGGGCTATGCTGGTTACGGTTGGTAGTGCAGACACATCATGCTGCTGCAAGTAGACAGAACTGTATGCTGGCTGCAAGTAGACAGATTTGTGAACTGCATAGGGCAGAGGTGTCCAGTTTCATCCAGAAAAGACCATTGTGGGTGCAAGTTTTGAATCCAACGAAGCAGAAACCACACCGAGTTTACTGCAAGCCAAACTCAACTGATTAAACAGGTGGAACCAGGTGTGGCTCCTGCTTGTTGTATTGAAAACCTGTACCCACACCAGCTCTTTGTGAATAAGATTGGACACCCCTGGCATAGGGGAATTACAAGATGGAAATTACAAGATGGAGAAGAGAAAAGCAAAAAAGATTGGCATCTGCACCAATGATATCAGTTCAAGAATTAACACATTGTATGCTTTTGGGAGGGAGGGGGGATCTCTACAGATCTGTAGAAGTATAGATGATTCATCTATTCATCCTGTATTATCTATACCAGTGGTCCCCAATCGTTTTTGTACCGGGGACCACTTTCACGGAGGGCAAGTTTTCCACGGACCGGGGGGGGGGCTTGCGATGTATAAGGATGGACCCGGGGGGGCAAA
>JAQMCW010000036.1:5124128-5141801 GCA_030068335.1 Chrysichthys cranchii | reverse complement strand
CCCAAAGAGAACCTCAGCATTTTCATCTCTGCCACCTCGAGCTCTTTCTCTGGACTTTTCCTCAGCACCACTGTCTCCAGGCCATACACCATTGCTGGTCTCACCACCGTCTTGTACACCTTTCCTTTCATTCTTGCTGATACTCTTTTATCACACAAAACCCTGACACTTTTCTCCACCCGTTCCAACCTGCTTGCACACGCTTCTTCACTTCTTTTCTACACTCTCCATTGCTCTGGATTGTTGACCCTAAGTGCTTAAAATCCTCCACTCTCGGCACCCTGTCATAGGCGTTCTCTAGATCTACAAAGACACAATGCAGCTCCCTCTGACCCTCTCTGAACTTCTCCATCAACATTCTCAAAGCAAATACTGCATCTGTTGTGCTCTTCCTTGGCAGGAAACCATACTGTTGCTCGTAAATGCTCGCGTCTGCCCTTAGTCTAGCTTCCACTACTCTTTCCCATAACTTCATTGTATGGCTCATCAAGTTTATTGCACCAACTGCCTTTCCACTCTTCATCCTCTTCAATGCCCCCCTCACTTCACCTTTACTAATCTTTGCTACTTCCTGTTCCACAACAGTCACCTCCTCTACTCTTCGTTCTCTCTCATTTTCCTCATCCATCAACTCTTCAAAGTACTCTTTCCATCTTCCCATCACACTTCTGGTACCCGTCAAGACATTTCCGTCTCTATCCTTAATCACCCTAACCTGCTGCACGTCCTTCCTATCTCGACCTCTCTGCTTCGCCAACCTGTATAAAATCAGTCTTTCCCTCCTTACTGTTCAACCTAGCATACAAGTCATTGTATGCCCTTTGTTTGGCCTTTGCCACCTCTACGTTCACCTTATGCTTAATCTCCCTATGCTCCTGTCTACTCTCTTCAGTCCTCTCAGTGTCCCACTTCTTCTCAGCTAACCTTCTTTCTCAGTATACACTCCTGCACTATCTCATTCCACCACCAAGTCTCCTTATCTACTTTCTTTCCAGATGACACACCAAGTACTGTCCTTCCTGTGTCCCTGATCACATCAGCTGTAGTTGTTCAATCATCTGGTAACTTCTCTTGACCACCCAGAGTCCATCTCAACTCCACACCACACAGCTCTCATCATCTTTCAGCTTCCACCACTTTGTCCTCTGTTCTGCCTTTGTCCTCTTCGTCTTCCTCACCACCAGAGTCATCCTACACACCACCATCCTATGCTGTCTGGCTACACTTTCCCCTACCACTACCTTGCAGTCACCGATCTCCTTCAGATTACGCCATCTAAACAAGATGTAACTCCACCTGTGTACTCCTGCCTCCACTCATATAAGTCACCCTGTGTTCCTGTCTCTTCTGGAAGAAAGTATTCATTACGGCCATTTCCATCCTTTTTGCTAAGTCTACCACCACCATTTGTCCTTCTGCATTCCTATGCTGGATACCAAACCTGCCCATCACTTCCTCATCACCCCTGTTGTCCGCACCAACATGTCCATTGAAGTCTGCCCCAATTACCATTCTCTCACTCCTGGGGATACTCTGCATCACTTCATCTAACTCACTCCAGAAATTCTCCTTCTCTTCTAGCCCACGTCCTACCTGTGGGGCATAGCCACTAACAACACTGAACATCTCTCCATGGATTTCTAGCTTCAGACTCATCACTCTATCTGACACTCTTTTCACCTCTATCACATTCCTAACAAACTCTTTCTTCAAGGTAACTCCTCCTCCATTTCTCTTTTCATCCACACCATGGTAAAAAAAAAAAGCTTGAACCCCGCTCCTAAACTTCTAGCCTTGCTACCTTTCCACCTAGTCTCCTGCACACACAGTATATCCACCTTCCTCCTTTGCATCATGCCAACCAACTCTGTAGCTTTTCCTGTCATAGTCTCAACATTCAAAGTCCCTACTCTCCTACACTTTTGCCTTTCCTCTTCTCACTCTGCTTACATACGCGCATTCCTCCTCTCCTTCTTCCAACAACAGTAGCACAATTTCCACCGGCACCCTGTAGGTTGACAGCACCAGTGGCGGTCGTGGCTAACCCGGGCCTTGACCAATCCGGTATGGGAGTCACAGAAATAATTTGCATATTTTTCTGGCATAGTTTAAGTTCGGATGCCCTTCCTGCCACAACCCTCTGAATTTATCCGTTCTTGGGACTGGCCCAAATAGACACTGGATTGTGCCCGCTCAGGCTACATTAAGAAGCCTAAGTGTATAACAGTTGAAATAAAGAAATACTCACAAAACATGAGAAACGCCACCATATCCCTCCACCAGGGTCCACCTACGCCAGCAACTACGTAACGTGCATAAAAATCATCTGTTTATTTCATTTAGTTTTATTTTTCTCAAATTAAGGTTATTTTAATTTTATTCTATATTTTATTGCCACACATAAACCCATAATACACTTTAAAAACATGTTTTGAGGGCTGAAACACATTAATTGTATTTACATTCATTTCAGTGGGAAAAATTGATTTGGGTCACAAACAAATCGGGTCACAAACAGAGTCTCGGAACGAATCAAGTTTGTGAGCTGAGGGTCCACTGTATATGGTATGTTTAAATTTCCCATCAGTTCCATCCTGACACAGCATTGCCCATGTCTTACTGTTAAAGGGCATCAGGACAGCTCAGAAATGTCATATTTGGGAGTATTTTATCCCAGGAGGCACAGTGGGTATATTCACTGTCTCACAGCTCCAGAATCCCTGGTTTGATTCTGAGGCTTTAGTTCCTGTCGTACACTCTCCCTATGTCTGTGTGGCTTTCTTGGGTTCTCTCCCTCCTCCCTTAAACATGCTTGAGGATTGGTAACTCTACATTGGTGTGAATGAGTGTGTGCACAGGGACCTGCAGTGGTACCCAGGTGATATATCCAGGGTGTATTCCCACCTTGTGCACAGTGTTCCTAGGATGGCCCCTGAATCCACCATGACCCTCACCAAGATAAGGTGCTTACTGAGGTCTAGTGAAAGAATGGGGTTTTTTTGTCCATGTTTTTTATTTTCAACCAAGCAATCCTAAGCACTTTAGCATCAATTTAGTGTCTATCATCTTATCAGAAAAAACCGAGGGTCACGTGTGAATGTGCTGAATTTATTCAAATATCTACGAACACCTGGTTCACAGTGCACTTGGAGACGTGGTTTCATGGTTTTATTACGGATGCACTTGTGCTTGCGCATTGAGAGGCGTGTTGGCTCTCGCCATGCGCGGAATCCCAGCTCGTGCAGTCCGGTAGCAGAGTGGGGGGGGCACTATTTATATCTCACATACAGCAAGAGCACTCTCTCTCTGTCTCTCTCTCTCACACACACTCTCTCTTTCTCTCTGTTTCTTAAAATAGCCAGCAGAGTCGTGATCAGCTCGCCCTTGAAAGCCTTGCCTTGAGAGGAGAAAAAAGAATCGGAGGGATTATGGAATATGGGCTGATCCGGATAGACCCACCACCACCCACCCTCCACACACACACACACACACACACACATGAATACACACACACAATTATGTACACACACACACACACACACGAATACTCACACAAAAATATGTGCACACACACACACACACACACACATGAATACGCACACACAATTATGTACACACACACACACACGAATACGCACAAACATTTATGTACACACACACACACACACGAATACGCACACACAATTATGTACACACACACATGAATACGCACACAAAAATATGTGCACACACACATACACACACACACGAATACGCACACACAATTATGTACACACACACACACACACACACGAATACGCACACACATTTATGTACACACACACACACATGAATACGCACACACATTTATGTACACACACACACACACACACACACACACACACATGAATACTCACACAAAAATATGTACACACACACACACATATGCATGCACACACACACACATATGCATACACACACACACAAATACGCGCACGCATGCACACACACACACACACACACACACACACACACGAATACGCTCACACATGCGCGCGCACACACACACACACACGCACACACTTGCGCGCATACGCCTATGCACAGACTCACACACACACACACGCACGCACGCACGCACACGCATACGCACACCCGCCCCGCCCCCTCGCTCCCTCCGCGCGTGCTGAATTAACGCGCAGCTATTTTTAGAAGCGCGCGCGTTTCCAGGGGAAACCTAATGACGCAATGACGTCAATGCGGGTCAACAGCTGACTGGAGGAATGGAGAGCTCCCTGTTACATTATCCTCAGTATTCTTTAAAAATGAATAAAATCAACAAGGAAGAAAAAAAAAACAAAAACCAAAGCGGAGACGAGGAGACTAAATGACAGAAGGAGAGAGAGAGAGAGAGAGAGAGAGAGAGAGCGGAAGGAGCGGCGTGTTGGGGAACTGCGGCAGACGCGCTGGATGTTGGGTGAAGCCGCGCGCCGTCACGGCGACGCCCCGCCAGCAGAGCCGCGTCAGTGCCGCCTGGAGTAGCTGAAGCGTCCAGGAGGGAACGTGCTTCCCTTTTCCTCTCGGAAAGCTGCGTGCACCACACCAACAGGGAGTAATGGGGTGTGAACGGGAGCTCTCTCTCCCTCTCTCTCTCTCTGTCTCCTTTTTGCCCCTCTGCCGACCTGTTCATTTACGTGATGCCCGCTGATGAGCTCTGATGATATGCGGAGGGAGATGCGGCTCTCGCCATCGACATGTATTCACGTCTGAGGTGTCGGAAGAACGAGTCGTGCTTTTCTACCGAGAGACACTCAGGCTTCACAATGTCAAAGGTAAAGCACAAAACAACAACAAACCAAAACAGAACAAAACACACACACACACACACACACACACCTGAATCCTGACTTGCCTTATTATTATTATTATTATTATTATTATTATTATTATTATTATTATTATTATTGTTGTTGTTGTTGTTGTTGTTGTTGTTGTTGTTGTTGTTGTTTTAGGCAAATCGTAGTAAAGTTGGGGTGTATTGTGGAGCTGATTTCAGGGGCATGAGTGTTAATCATGCATTTCATGCTATAATCTTGTTAAGCAGTAAATCAGCAGTGTAATGGACTATGTGCAGTAAAATGCCATTGGAGTGTTTGAAAGTGGACTGTGCACGTGATGGGCATTATGAGTGACCAGCTCAGCTCTGTGACTGAAAGGTGAAATGGGCCATGTCTTGCCTTAAGTTAATGTGTGAGCCATTTTAAGATGTCAGATTCATGGACTTGGAAATCATCTGAGTTGAATATGATGGATGATTTTTTTTATTATTATTAATATGATTTTTATTTTATTTTATTTTTTTCTCTCAGCAGTGCGTCCTGAAGAGATCTGTTGCTGGGCAATGCTCACTTTCATTAAACCTTGATTCTGCTTGCTTTATTTATTTATCTATCTATTTGTTTATTTATTTATTCATTCATTCGTTCGTTCATTTGTTTGCCTATAAGATGCTCACATGTGCAAATGCGTGCGCGCACATTTGCATTTCAGGACAAGATTTCTCTTTCCATGCACCCAGGAGGACAAATGTTGAAGATTGTGGATAAATTGAGTCGCAGTCACTGTGTCTGTACATGTCATAAATCGTCAACGTGGCCTGTAATGTGATGTGATGGGTTTCATCCAGTTGGGATTCTCAAATATCCAGGTTTCATGATTTTTTTCCCCTCCACGCTTTGAGGTGTAGGGCGTTACCGAGGAGTGCGTGAGGGTTCAGCACCATGGACAGTTCCCCGCGCCGTGCTCCCCACACATACACACACACACACACACACACACACACACACACACACACACACACACACACACACACACACACACGATCATATGTCCACAGATTGATTACCAGTAACATTAGCTGTGCTGCTTTTTTTAAGCAGTTTTTTTAGATCTGAGGTCAAAAGAATCCCTGAGTGAATTAGTGAACCTTACACAAGCCTAATCACATCTGTGTCTGAGAAACCTTCCTGAATGAGTGTGATCTATATGTTAATTACAGCACTATGGGCCTACAGTCTCCTCCAGTGCAGGATCATCTCATCGCTCTTCATACGATGCACCTGTCCGAGTGCTGAAACAATGTCTAATACTGACCGTGTCCATGTTGCTCATGTTCATTAGTGATGCTTTCACCAAAAGCCACCAAACCTGAATGTTTCTGCATTCTGAAAGAGCTTTAATTAGAAATGATTCACATTTACACCTATGGATGTGTGATGTAAAGCAGAATAAGAAATCATCTCGAACTAGAGCCACCATTTATGTGATTCGCCTTCCACCATGAAGCACGGTTATTTGATCAAAATGTCATTCTGATTCCCTCAGGCTATATGGTCGTATTATTATTATTATTATTATTATTATTATTATTCCACTACACTTCAAAGATTGAATTCTTTCTATTTAGATTAGTGAGCCCTGAGGAAACGTTTATTATGTGACACATGCTGTCATAAATCTTAAAGAAAATGGGTTGACAGTGTTTTATTTGTGAAAAGAGTATATTATGAGTACATTAAAGATCTCCTTGTATATCATATATTTTTCTATACTTACTGGCGTAGAATTGTTACAGCAATCTTCTTTACATGCGGAATGCTGTAAACATATGTATCTTCATCTAAATTGTACACACTCGTAAAAAAAGAGGTCCTAATTTGGCATAAAAAGTCTCTGTTGTAGGGTGTAAGATAAAACCTTTTGAAGGTTCCCATGGATGGACGGTCCAGAGAAACCTTATTGGTAATAAGATAGAATAAATAAGCCTCCTGTATATCTTCATCTTATTTCCAAGTATCTTCATGTAATATGAATTCATTATTAGTAATATGAGCAGTATTTATCCATGAATCTCACCTTGTTACTTGACAATGAGTCAGTGTTTGGTATTTGATATCAGTTTATTACAAAAATGTAAAGTTTGGTGTTGCTGATCCCCCCCCAAAAAATAAATAAAAATCAAAAGACTAATTTTGAAAAAAACGAAAGAAAGATGAAATGTAGTCAACAGTCAAATTACTGTAAAAGTGTTATGTACTGTATATGGCTACAAATATTATTAGACCATAAAAAAAGGCACAAATGAAATTCAGCTTTCATTAATATGCATATTAGAAATGCTCACAACCACTGGTAAAGCAGTGTTGCATGGCCTGTATTTGCATACTGAAATATGATTGGATGTTACATTTACTGACATAATAACACTGATCCCTCACATGTTCACTACAAGCTTGGGGTTTTCCACTGAGATCTTTAGCTTCCCTTGTTTCTAATGTAATCGCAACAGATAAGTTATGCAATGATGATTTTCACATTGATCAGTCTCAGTTCACAGATTAATTAAAGATTTTTATGATAAAAATGAGATTTTATAAAGTGTATGGTGAGGTTAAATAAATGCAGCAAGATCAAAAATAGGATACATCTCTCTGCGTGTAAATGGAAAAGGGGTTCGTTCATAAAAAAGAGCAATTCTTTAATCAAATAATCAGTTAGATGGTCAGTGTCAATATTACAGGATTTCATTAGCAGATAGATAAGTAAGTGTTTAATAAATGCAGGTCCTTTAAGGGTTCTTTAAAACTTTAGATAGCTCTTAGCGTTCTTGGATCTCTAAAAGGTTTGACATGAAAGCCTCTCTGATGGGGAATTGCTGATGGGGTGTCCCCCCTCCCAAAAAAAAAGACAACCAAAGAACATTTAAGGGTTTTACATTGAACACCGACCGTCCCAATACTCATATTGGAGATTGGCTGCTTATTAAGGATAACTTCTGTCATAAATTTATTCACCATTAACCATACAGTAGATTTTTGGTTCAACACATTTAACAATGTTTTTAAGAATTTCCTGATACGCCTATCAAGGCAATGAACTGAACAGATACTTCTGGAAGCAAGCAGCCTGGGAAAGTAGGCTCGCCAGGAAAGTATGACTTATATCACATTCTCGACAATCAGTCACCTCTAAAGGAACGCCCTTGCGGTTGTAGTGGAATACGTGCAAGAGCACACGTTTTTGGTTCATCAGAGAACGGTTCAGATGTTACGTTTCTGCAATTCGAGGCGAACACGCTCTGTTTTGCTCTTTTTTTGTGCATTATGATGTAAAAACTTACCACACCTCTCTGCTGGGCAATGATATTTCATCTTAGACCAAATTCACCACATTCATCACATGCATAAATAGATATACTGTCGAATAAACAGAACAAAATTGCTGTATTAAAGAGTGGGGTTTTAGAAAATGAAAAGTAGGAAGAACATAGAAAGTGTTGAAAGAATGGATCTAGGATTAAGAGTTTTAAGCTTTCTAAGGAAATCCTCTTCAGTATATGAGAAAGTCTGTTCCATGGCTCTATATTTAAAAGAAAACCATTTAAGGTTTTGCACACTAACACTTCAGGTTTGTATTTCAAGGTTTTTTAACAGCATATGTTCCCATTTATGGTTCACTTTTTACTGGTATATCAAATCACTGCCTCCTTTTATGTCATTGCATACAGGAATTGATCATTATATGGAGAAGTAAATATCTCTCTTAATTAGCTACTTTACACAGGTTTTACGGGGGGGTTTCAAATCACGCCAGGTCTTGCGAACCTGAAATGTATTGGTTCTGTTGAAGAAAGCTGCACACCTCATGCAATGACGTGTTATAAATGATTGTATGATTAGTCATATCACCCAGGTTCCCAGATCCATTTCTTTAATACGTAGATTTTTTTCTTCTAAAACCGTTTTAAAATCCTTTGTGCATGTAACAGTTTTAAATCATATTCATATTCCTATTCCCATAAGCTGGACTGGTGTGTCATGTAAGATTTGAGAGCATGCTGCCATTTTGTGTGTTGTGAACAATAAGTGGATATGTAGTAATATTTATGCAATCAATTTACAATGAACTCATCCTTCTTGATGAATTTGACTTAACATATTACTTGCTGCTATTGATGGATGTTAGCCTGCTTTCAGTCATGAATTTCTTTTCATGTTTTCTCATAGTTTTAATATCTATTACTAAAATTCATATCCCAGTGCAGCAGGCGTGGCTTAGTGGTTAGTACTGTTGCCTCATAGCAAGAAGGTCCTGGGTTCAATCCCTGGGGTCGACCTGGGTGCCTTTCTGTGTGGAGTTTGCATGTTCTCCACGTGTCCACATGGGTTTCATCTGGGTACTCCAGTTTCCTCCCACAGTCCAAAGACATGCACAGAGACGATTAGGCTAATTAGCTACTCTAACTTGCCCGTAGGTGTGAATGTGAGTGTGAATGGTTGTCTGTCTCTGTGTGTTGGCCCTTTGGTGGATTGGTGACCTGCCCAGGGTGTACCCCGCCTCTCACCCGAAGTCAGCTTGGATTGGCTCCAGCTTCCCCTGCGACCCTGAATGGGATTAAGCGGCAGAAGATGAATAAACATGACTATCCCAGTGCAGATGCAAGTACCATCCATATCAGTTTATCAAGAGACCCATCAGTAGTCTGTGCAAAAGTTCTCAAAATATCATCTGAATCAAAACTGCCCATCACAATGCAACTGTAGGTGATGAATGGGTAATCAATAGATAAACTGTCCATTACCTGTCCATATAGTCAAGCTATTTGTGTTTCTTTGGATTTTCTGTCTCATATTTTCACAATTTGGTCATTTAGCACTTCCCACACAACAGCTACCAACCAGGAAGGGTGAGGGCTAGCATGTGCTTCTTTTGAGACCTGCGAAGCCAGCCAGTGCATATTTCTGAACTGCTGCTCATGATCATTCAAATCCTAATAATGTGAATGTGTTTTGTTGCAATTTCACTGGATATCCTAACTAACTTTAACTAATTATGGCTGCACAACATAGTAACAATACTACACTGTGAATCAATTGTTACACATGTACTATACCTTGGATTATATAATGCAATATACTTTAACTATATCTTACATTATATAATATAGCTTAATATTAAACTATATCATACATTATTTAATATACCTTAATATAAAATATTGCTGAAATCAAACATGGTTAAATATCAAACTGCATTATTTTGACAGAAATGATTTGCAATTGTTTGATCACATGAATGATTTAAGTCAGCAGAATCAGTTACTGTTAACAACATGGACAGAGTAACGTCACTAAAAAGTGAAGCTGGTCCAGCCCCCCTGCTGGCTGGCTGCAGGATAATGTCTAGCGCTGTCACTCACACTGCCGTTTAATCCTGTTCCGGGTCGCAGGGGGAAGCTGGAGCCAATCCCAGCTGACTTCAGGTGACAGGCGGGGTACACCCTGGGCAGGTCGCCAATCCAGCACAGACCGCCCATTCTCATGTGTTTCAATGACACAGTAGTCTATTTTCGGTGTCACTTTTCTCATCGAAACTATCTGGCTACCATGTCTAATTTGAACAGCTAGTTTTTCTTATGCTGATATCTGAACAATTTTTATTTTCCCTTAGAAATTAGTTTTGAAAATGATATTTTACTGTATCCTAAGCAGGCATGGCTACACATGGTAATGAAGATCAGATCAGAACATAATCAGAACATTAAGATGCTCATGAAATGTTATGTTCAGGTCCAAAAGTAGCATGAGTGTTTGCATGAGGAAAGTTCCACGTATTCAGAGATGGGTTAAGCACCTGCTTAAATAACTTTTCTGCATGTTCCGGTCAAGAGCATGTAAATTACTTGCATATAGTTAATGCCTCCATGGATGCCAGATTTTTCTTGAGTGAAAGTGTCTGAGAAATCAGTAAGGATTTATTAAATGGCTCATTTGCATATGTCAGACTTCTGCCCACTGTCAGTATGCATGACAATGGCCAATGTTGCAAAAGCAATTACGAAATAAGAAATTATGCAGTGTTACTAACTTTTTACTTGTTAGCATATTGATGCATTTTAAAGCCTGTAATGCCAAGAAACTCCGAGCAACCAGAGGAACAGATGAAGTAACAGTAAGCATGCTTTCTATTTTTCAGATCCGATGTGAACTTGTGAAAGATCTGTGCTTATCCTCACTTCTCTCCTCTGCATCTGCCCTTCACGTATCTTTTTGCGGTCTGGGCTTGCTGTTCTGTAACTGAGTAGCCAGGAAGCCCTTACCCCAAAAAGTATGTGTGGGGGGTCCAAACAGCACACACTTCTCATCGCTCTGACTCTGGACCATAGGACAGCAAACTCCTTGTGTGTTATCACACATTTTTATTAAGTATATATTTTCCCATTTGAAGCCAATAACTGCATCTCATAGTGTGTTTTTGACAAAAATGATCTCTGTTTTACCATTTATGTAAAAAGTTGAATTCCAAATGGCTAAAAATGAAATGTTTGTTTATCCTGCAATTGAAAAACATAATATAAAATTTGACCATTTATTTTTACTTATGATAATAAAGGACCATCTGCATAACACAAAATGTCATTGCTATAAATTATATTTATAAAGATTCTGAACACTTCTATCTTAATGTATGATTGAGGAGGTAATAAACACTCTCACCGAAATGGAGAGGCTTTCATAATCCTAAACTGAATTTATATTTTCAGTATATTGAACAGTATATTTTCTTTATTTTTTTGCAACTCTTAACTGCTAAACAAACAAAATACAGAATAATAAAGAATAAAATAGAATTACAACAGAAAAATAATCAACAGTTTGTGATGTGGCCCAACACAGCGTAGAGATACCACCTTGACATTAATTAAATTACATTATTACATGTCCCAAAAGTGTCCCACAAAAAATGTTCCAGTGATTACAATTTTTTTTAATTTATTAATAAACAACATGTCATGCTCTTTACCTGTTCCTAATAACCTTTAATGTTGTGGAATGACTGTGAGACAAGTTAGTCCCTGTTATCATGTACGTTATAGCAGCTATAATGTAACTATCATTCATTCACCAGCCTCTCTTTTTTAGAGTTAATAAGACAAAAGCACAGCTTGCCATGGTCCTGAGAAACTGGGAAGCACAAAGTCCCCTGTCTAAAAACCTTCCCATGGTGGAAACTTACTGTAACAACACACTGACACCTGAAATTTCCATAAATGTTAAATAAACATTTCTTAATAGAAAGCCTCACCATATTTCTTTGTTAAATATATTTTTTTTTGTTAGCTTTAGATTATGTATAGTAGTTCATCCACTTTGTAAATGAGATGCTACTATAGAAACTATCATGTATTACAGCAATTTACCAAAATCATCAATAATCATTTGAATCACTGTCAGCGCTCCCGCTATCGAAAGTCATTTCTTTATTACACCTTCTGACCAATCAGATTTGAGAATTCAACAGCCCTGTGGTATAAACCCAGTGGTTGAGCAGTGTTCCAAGGGTGTCTATATTTCCTACAACCACAGTGGGACATTTTACCAGGAATTTTCTACCTAAAATCTCATTACTACAGTACTATTAGCAACATCATCACCAAACATTGTAAATAATACTTTTTAGGAATACAGGTGGTCCTCAGGTTACAACAGTCTTGGCTTACGACGTTGCGAGTTTACGCTTGCAACGAGTGTTTCGGTTTATGCCGTTAAACCTCGTACTTACAGACTACGTGGTTGAACTCTAGATTGCGCTCAGTGGAAGAATACGCAGTAACGCACGCAGCGTACGAGTGAAGAAGATGGCGAAGTTGACTGTAAAAAAGAGCGCAAGTGTTCCATTTGGGCCACTTTGTTTGGCGACTTTTTGGTCCTTATGGCTCCTAAACGAAAGTCCGAGTCTTCAGATGGTCGTGCTTTGACAAAGATGAAAGCCATCACAATGGAAGTGAAATTTGACATTGTAAAGAGATCAGAAAAGGGAGAAACAGCCACGGATATCGGATGTCAGTTTTTCTGTTCCTACAGTGCAGTGTACAGTACAGTATATTTATGTCCTTTTCCTTTTTCTGTGGCTTCGTTGTGTTTTTTATGTTCTAAATTATGATTGTACAACTGTGCCAGGATAGGGAAGTGACTTAGGCTAGGGTGTGTTTCGACTTACACCAAAATTCAGGTTACATCACTGTTGTAGGAACGGAACTGTGTCGTAACCTGAGGCCCCCCTGTACAACTTTGGGCTTTAAAAATATGAAAGCTTGACAGATGAACAAGAAAAGGAAGAAAGGACACCAGTTTCACCAGATAATGGGAATGTACAAATCAATATGAGTTAGCCAACTAGCCAACGTGCTATAAAATGAGCGTGGCCTCTTCAGGATCTGTTTCCCCTAACTGAGCAATATAATGAGCAATAGAAACAGAGCATTTGACTACATTGTGTCTGAAATATCACTTACTCAATATCAATTTCTTGTTTATAGAACTGTTGTATAAAGGCAATAGTGCACAAACAAGAATGTGGGCATACTGAATATGGGCATAGCTGGGATTACAAATGAATAAAAGCCATGCCGATAATCAGATTAGTGTTACTGCACTCTTACTGGTATGATATCGCTTAATTATATGAAGTTTCTTTCTTTCTTTCATTCAAGTATTTTGTGGGAGAAATCAAATATTCACTGAGAACAATTTTGCTGAAACGATCCATGTATCTTCTGGTAATATGTGGAGATCCGATCACTTTTACTAGCACAAGGCTTTCTAGATTTCTATCTTTTTAATGATATGATCAATTCTAACATATACACCAATCAGCCATAACATAAAAACCAATGAGACGTTAAGTGAATAACATTGCTTATCTTGTTACAATGACACCTGTTAAGGGGTAATAACAATAATAATACATTATGCCACAAGTGAAGAGTCAGTTCTCAAAGCTGATGTGTTGAAAGCAGGAAAAATGGGCAAGCTTAAGGATCGGAGTGACTTTGACAAGGACCAAATTATGACTGCTAGACAACTGGGTCAGATCGTCTCCAAAACAGCAGATGTTGTGGGGTGTTCCTGGTATGCAGTGGTTAGTACCTACCAAAACTGGTCCATGGAAGGACAACCCATGAACCAGTGACAGGGTCATGGGCACCCAAGGCTCATTAACACTCATGGGAGGCGAAGGCTAGCCAGTCTGGTCTGATCCCACAGAAGAGCTACTGTAGCACAAATTGTTCATCATCAGAAACAGACCATGGATCGATGGAAGAAGGTGGCCTGGTTTAATGAATCACGCTCTTTCTTTTTTTTTCATCATGTGTGTGTGTGTGTGCCTCACTTACCTGGTTAAAAGATAGCGCTCGGATGTACTGTGGGATGAAGGCAAGCTGGCAGATGCAGGCTGAGAGATGATACTCTGGGTGATATTCTGCTGTGAAACTTGGCTTCCGCCATTCTTTGGGATTTTATTTTGACACGTTGATGCAGACCAAGTTCTCCCCTTCATGGCAACAGTATTCCCTAATGGCAGTGGCCTCTTTCAGCAGGATAATGCACCCTTCCACACTGTGAAAATTGTTCAGGAATGGTTTGAGGCACATGACAAAGAGGCCAGGGTGTTAATTTGGCCTTCAAAATCCACAGATCTCAATCTTAGCAAGCATCTGTGGGACGTGCCATACAAGTTTGATGGCCATGGAGGCCTCACCTCACCTAACTTACAGGATGTAAAGGATCTGCTGCTAATGTCTTGGTGCCAGATACCACAGCACACTGTCCGAGGTCTTGTGGAGTCCATGACTCGATGGATGTTTTGGTGACACAAGTGGGACCTACACAATATTAGGCAGATGATTTTAATGTTATGGCTGATCAGTGTATATAATATAATGCTGGCATCTACAAAACCGTGTATTATTATTCGTTTTATATCTAACGTGGATTTGTGGTGTTCTTGTTTTTACAGTTTCTTACAAATGATTTAAGACTAAATAGATTTTATTGATTTTATTATTATGAACCTGATTCAGACATAAGGTAGTTTTTATGTATAATGTAGCATGCCTATATTTCAGACATCATACAGTAAGCAGTATATTTTGCTGCAGGTCCCAGAACTTATTTCTCTGCTCTGTCACAATGCATCCAGTAGATGGAGTACATCTCCTTTGCTACACATAGGGCAGCATTACAGAAAGGTCACTCGGTGCATTGGTCTGTCCTTACTCTGTCTTATATACATTCAACAATTATTTAATAATTGACTTGAATACACTTGTTTTCACAATGCCAATTTTTTCAGACGACTCATTAGAGCATTATTATATTGTTTTGCTGTTCAGTGTAGGAGGTTTTTATGTCCTGAACCTGAATATCAGTCTAGCGAACCTAATGATACACACTGTTAGTTTAAACTAATTGAAGGATGGTGAAACTGAGTTTGTAGTCAATTGTAGCAATTGCTTAGTCATGTTTTCTTATTCAGGATCAGTTTAGAAATACGATTCATCTCCTTCAGATTGATCACAAGATGACTGGTAAACCATTGGCAGCAATCTTTATCTAAAAAGAGAAACAGATGTGTTCAATTTGTTATTTCCCAAAAGATCATATGAGCAAGTCAGAGCTATGAAAGTTTTGATAAAGCTTCCTGTAATCCAGCTGTTCTCAGGTAAAAACAAAAATACGACTGACCTTTGTTAATGTAATTAGCGATTCACCATGTGTTTAATATTTTCTACTACAGTCCTTCACACGCAAGACAAACAAACAGATGAGCTTATCACTGGAAATAATTAAGTGAATAATACAGAAGGCAGCGTGAAGTACCGTATTTATATTCCTGTAAACTGAGCATTGCTCATACACGTGGCTCCTCCTGGATGTTATTTTAATACAGACAGCTGAGCTTAATTTGAATTCATAAATATTTTAAAACAGTTAGAAGTAAAAACCATTTTCAGGAATTCCCTTGATATAGCTTTTCTTGGAATCGTTCAAATTGGACTGAAAACACACTGAGGCATGACTATGTATAGTCTTTGTACATGAGTTTCAGTGAAGCTAATGGCTCATGTTGAAAATATTTATGCCATTTATTTACTTCTAATTTGCGGAAAAAGGAAATCACACATAGCACTTTTGTTTTCCCTGAAAACCCGCAACCTTAACTATGTAGAAATCGGATTTCGACCCATTTCATTTGATCATTGTAACACCTAAGAGGAAGTACACTAAGTAGCCAAAAGTAAATGGACACCTGACCATCACATCCATATGAGGTTCTTCCTCAAACTGTTACCACAAAGTTGGAAGCAAACAACTGTATAAAATGTACTTGTATGCTGCAACATAACAATTTCCGGTCCCTAGCAGGTCCAAACCTGTTCCAGCAAGACAATGCCCCTGTGTAAATAGTAAGCTCCATGAAGACATGGTTTGCCAAATTTGGCATGGAAGAACTTGAATGTTCTGCACAGAGCTCTAACCTCAACCTCAATGAACACCTTTGCACCCCAGTCTTCCTCACCTGACATCAGTGCCTGACCTCACTATTGTCCTTGTGGTTGAATGAACCATGGTTGCTCCCCACAGCCATGCTCCAATCTGGTGGAAAACCTTCTCAGAGGAGTGAAGGATGTTGTAACATCAAAGGGAGACTAAATCTGAAATGGGATTTTCAAAAAGCACATACTTTCAGCTTTATGGTATATATCACACCCTGAATCTGTTTAGATCAATAGTTCTTAAAGTGAGGTCTGGGGACTGAAGTCTTGACAGAGTTGCTTGGATTTTCCCATGGCGTTGAGGATAAATAGGCACTGGCTCTTAAATACACCCACATATGCACTCCCAGTTAACTCCTAATTATGACAATTGACCAATCACAAGCTTCTAAAAGTCCATTCACCCATCCGTTATCTGTCCCGCTTACACAATAGGGTCACAGGGAAAACTGAAGCCAACCCCAGCTGAGTTTGTGCAAGAGGCAGGGAACACCCTGCACAGGTTTCCAGTCTATGGTAAGCTAAAACAGAGATGACGAACCATTCATAATAGCAACCTAAGGGCTGTTTAGAGTAGCCAGTTGGCCTAATCTACATGCCTTTGACTGTAATGTAACTGTAGAAGGAAACAGGAAACAAACCCACACAGGCTTAGGAAAAATGCAGACTCCATATAGAAAAGCCCCAGATGGACAGCAAGCTTGAACCAAGAACCTACTTGCTGTGAGGCGACAGTGTAGACCACAGCACCACCATGCTATCCCATCTGAAAAGTCATCGAACATGTGTTTGCTCGTCTGCTTCTAGCACAGCTTTAATTATCTCTTGAGACTAATGTTTGATATTGACTCAGTACACTCCTGTCTGCATTATGTCATTGTCTGTACTGCTGTCAGTCAATAATCGTAAACTTTTTATCTTCATTACAGAAGAATGATGTAATCATGTTTGAAAGATATGACACTAATATGTAAAAACGATTCTTGGTACTGGAACCGTGCTCTTCACAAAGAATTGAACCAATTTTTTAACTATAGCAGTTTGTCTGATTTTTTTCATCCACAGGTAGGCATATATTAGATTTATTATATCTGGATATATATATATATCAGTGGCGAGCCGTGCATTTCACTCCTAGGCCTTCAGTAGTCGTCGTCATCCCCGCTCTTCCATTGGAGGATTATTTGTACACAAAATCCATCCTGTGAGCCATGGGGATACCGCTCGTAGTTAGAGTCCTGAAAGTGCCAGACAAACCCTCCTCCTGCTTGTGATAGGCTAGCTAGCTTCAGCTA
>JAQMCW010000036.1:5109108-5124028 GCA_030068335.1 Chrysichthys cranchii | reverse complement strand
ATAATCACCGAAAAAACAGTACAGCTTCACAACGACCACAGCTCAACCGACGCTTGTAAGCAACTAGTAGCACACACACACACCACCGCCACCTAGTGTACAATTGCTGAACTACTGGACTCAGTTCGCAACACCTGGGATATTTAAACTTTCGTCAGGGACATTCTGGCTAACAGATTATGTATTCAGACCAGCGGATTTTGTCTGTTGCATTCGATATCAGTTAATGCAGGGTCCGTAGATGAGAGGATCGACTGTATTCCCATATTTATTTATTTTTTTAAGTATTTCATTTATACAGCTAAGGACTTATTGCAAAGTGGACTGGGACACACTTTAGATATGCACATACTGGTAAGTAACCTCAAGTTGTTGTTCTGAACGAGACTTTTAATGTTTAAATGTTCTTTACCTTTACTTATTGTACATACTTGTAAATGCAAAAAAAAATGGCACCCCAATAATGAAGTATATTCTTTAACATGTAGGCTCTGAAACTCACACTCAGTACATCAGATCAGGGATCAGTGGCTTAATAAATAACATCACGAGTGAATCAACATGCTGGGGACGTCTGTGTTTGCATTAGGACTGTTCCTCCAAGTGACACACTATTACATATTATTGTGTAAAAAGAGAAAAACAGATGGTCTTTCCCAATTCACAAAAGGACTGTGGAATGCTTAGGCATAACATAGCTGGCAAATATTCTTCCCTGGACACAATGTGGGATTTCAAGAGCACAAACACTTCATCAGGTTTCACTCTTCCACTTTTGAATGATACAAGTTGAACAGAAACAATATTTGCACAATATCTGCTTGTGAAATTGTTATGTTGGGAAGAATTTCGAAGGGTTAATGCAAAAATTCATGCCATTGTAATTGGCGCCAAACCAAAAAGGAAGCTTGATTGAGGACTCAGAAGTTGTGCTTGATCAACTCCAACAGCGTGCCAAGTCGCACAGAGTACACTACGAGATTGTGTGTGTTATGTCTGATGTGTCTGAGGTAAGGTGGGGGGGGTGTTGTCCCCGTCCACATCTCTGCTCTGGGACATCGCATCAGGAAAGCCTGAAATGATTCATTGATGAGTCAACAGCTATGAGCTATAAAGCCACAGCACTGATGGAGCCTAAGCATGACACAGCTCGCTCACCTAAAGGTAAGACCCCCAGTCTTATTCCTCTGCTTGTGTGGCTTCACTGCATTTATTCTTTGATAACAAAGTACAGCTCTCTGCGCTTGTTTTAACTTTTTATTTCTTTTATTTTTTTAAATCCACTTTTTACATTATCTAATAAACTCATTATTTTATTTCTTAGAGTGCAGATGCATCATTTGGACTTGACTAGAGATACCCAATTTGTATTTTTCGAACAGAAAATTATCCAAAAGTTATGTAAGAACTGTTTATGTGCATTGAAATTGTTTGGAGGCAAATTGGGAAGAAAAAAAACAATAGTTCAACTGAGTTTGAGCGAAGTAAATTCTGACTAATGTTAATGAGTCGTAACACTGCAGTTTTGTTCGCATTAAGCCAATAATATTTTTGGATGAGAACATCTTTTAGTTTGTGAAGAATTCATTCAAGAACTTGTAATTACGAGAGTACTGGCACCACTTAAGCGATTTATTGGAACTGCATCGATCCAAACATTAGTTAGTCTCCTGGTTAGTTCATTTTTAATGCACTTTCTGTATCCAATGCAATCAATCAATTAAAATCTGATATCTGTCCGACTCCCTCTCTATTCAAATTTTTAATGGAATATTCCAGGATTTTTCAATCTACTCACTCTCCCTGTGGCATCTGGAGTGTATATGTGATTGCGATGTGGCGTGTGGTTTCTATATACTGAGAAACAGATGTCCTTTGTGTGTGTTCTGATTTCTTCGAGTTTTCCATAATAAGTCCAGTTTAAGCCAATTTTTTTCTGTTCTTTTTTTTCAGGCTTGTAGAAGTTTGAGATTAGGGGTAAAACGTTACGCTGGAAATATAAACGAAGTAAATATAATAAAACATTTTTTGTTTGTTTTTGCTTTTTTTTGCTTTCCTGCATGTAGGTGTTGTTCTGTTCTCAAGGCACAAAACCACTCGCACCCAAAGGCGGCGTTATGGCCGTGTGCCCTGCACTTTTTTGCTCCTGTGTCGTGACGGTGCTCGCGCTCGTCCATGGCCGTGGTCTTCCCACAGACAGCATGAAAACCTCTGTCAAACTACAAGTCGAGAACATCATCTCCAGAATCCAGAAGTACAAAGATGAGGTAAATACCAAGTGAACAAAAAAGCTTTCCTTCCAGCAAGATCATGCAAACTCCATGCAGGCTCTGAAATGAAAGGCCCTATTCACCCAGCAGGCTCGAACCCGGAACCTGTTTGCTGTGAGGCAACAGTGCATTGTCATGTAACAACAGAAAAATGTATACGCATGGATGAGGTGAAGGAGATGTTCACTTAACATTTTGTGTAAGGAGCCGTCGCTTTCGGCACGTTGTAAGAGGGTTCGGTCTTCAGGACGGTTTCTTGGTCACACAATAAGCTGGACGTTTTATCCTATTACGCTTCAGAGAGAAAAATATGGAGATGCCGGTGAAGGAAAGACTGTTAATAGCTGCTATAACTTAAGTGAAAACAGGAAATGAATAGTTTTGTGGACATCCCATAACATCAGATATAACTAACAAGTTCAGGGTCATTCATTAGTAAATTAAAAATTCTAACTGGTTTCATTAGTCCAGGGGCAGTGAAGCCGTATCAAGATGTATTTCCTGATAGAGACTACAAAGCACTTCTGCAAGTCGCTCTAGATAAGGGCGTCTGCCAAATGCCATAAATGTGAATGATCTTGTTATAAATGGCATGCGAAAGTTAAAACATACAGGACGTGCTCTTATGGGGGAAATGATCAACATGCTTTTATTTACTGCCAATTCGAGTATTCGTATGGATTATACATGTTATTTATATCATCTGATAAACTGATTTGTTTTAAAGTGTGCATGTCCGTTATTTCAACATAACTGGGGAAACCCATTTCGTGGGGTTTTTAAATGGAAATTTACACAGGTGTTACGCAATAACTGTTTATTCGCAGCCCAAACGTTTTTGTGGCAACTTGGGAAGACAAAACATTAAACTGTGGTGGGTGAAAACCAAACACTGCATTAATCATTTATAACACCGCGACGAGTAAGTTCTTCAACCTCGGGTCAGTACCGGTAACTCGGTGACGTTTCGGGTTGCGTCACATTATTCGGTCTTGTTATATCCTTCTAACCGTACATCACTAAACGTTTTATTCCTTAGAAATATAAAGTTATCCATGCTGTCAACGCCATCGTTACAGAGCACCCGATGAAGGTGAACCTGCGATCAGATTTAGGTCGATCAGAAACAAAGGGTTTGTCTAGAGGCACACTCCATGTGCTTGCATACTGTGCAGAAACCAGCTGTTTCCCTCAACCCTGACCTGATCTACACTGTACTCCCACAGTCCCAGATACTCCACAAGGTGATCCTGGACAGTCCTCCTGCCCTCCTGCAGTCTGACATGCCCATTGAGGGTCTGAGCTCCATGGTGGAGACGCTGAACAACTTCCAGCGAGTCCTTCACAGCCTGCCCAAGGGTCACATGAGCCAACTGCACAGTGATGTAAGCACACTGCAGCACTACCTGGAAGACAGGATGAGCTCACTGCAATGCACACACAGGAAAAGTGGCACGGAGAACCTGGAGACCTTCCTGAAAACCCATAGCATGTTCCACTTCACTCTGGGTCACATGGCTCTGGACAGACTGCAGAAATACTTACAGAGACTTAACCACAATCTAGACCAGCTGAGAACCTGCTGAAAACAAACGATCCCTGTGTTGCTTCTTATTACTGTATTTTTGTTATATTTATTTATATGAATGTATTTATGGACCACATAACTAGTTCCTATTTTATTATTATAATTATTGTTATTTCAAATATATTTTTAAGGTGTTTAACACCTTTGGGAACCAGACCAGACCTTCCCATCGGTGTTCATGTTCATGCATGCATGCGCACAGACAGACACGTTATACATGCTGACATCACCACCAGCCAAGTACTCTCAGTGATGTCACAGTCTTACCGGAAAAGACTCCTGACTGATGGTGCTGGGAAAAGCACAAATCCTCTTTGCCCTCTTCTGACCACCAGCAGACAATCACTATGGATCTTAATGCACTATGATCTTATGTATCCTCTCAATAGTTGAATTTGAGGACGTTTGCATCTGTAAATCATGTCATGGATGTATTTCGTATATATTCCTAAGTTCACCGAAATAAAAAAAGCACAGTTCTCTAAGCCAAGGTTGTTTCCAGCATATCTGCAGCCTCAAATAAGAAACACAAAAGATCCAACCCAACAAACCCGGTTTATTAGCAATCATTTATATCGTACGGCCATCTGGGTGCTTGATGTTGTGGCAAAATTGTCTTGCCAGCTAAAAGCCCTGTGTGCTGGGGTTTAATGAGACATGCATTTGTGGATTTAAAGGCAGGAGAGGGTTGTCTGAAGTAGAACACAAGACTCTGCTGGAAGAACAAAGACTAAATCTCTGTGGAGTACCAGTTAACTGGGCTTTATGGGACAAATACAGTTGTTAGTTATCAGATAACATATGAAGAAGGAGAGTAGCTCATTCTTTCCTGCGAAACGAAACAAGTGAAAGAATGACGCACCAAAAAGCATGTGTGCACATGTGTGTACCTCCAGAATAGTAAATATTGACGCTCACCCACCCTTTTACCATTACCTTTATCCGTCATCTAATTCCCTGGAAGGGCAATATTTGCAAAAAATCCAGGGTAAAATTACACGATACCGGCTTGCTCCGGTAAAGAAAATCAACACATTCTTTCAAAATGTGCACGTAGGTAAACCCTGACCTCCGTCTTCATCTCAGATGAGCCGATGCAAAAAAAAAAAAATAATTCTGCTTATTAGGTCACTTTTGGATCCTCTTAGATGTAATATTAGGCACGTTATTCCTGATATCTCCGTTATAACTCTCTAAGAGGATGTACAGTACCATGTTCAAATCAGGTTAAAACACGGTTGTATGTCTCTCGCACACCTAGGTATCCCGAGAACTCGTTTTAAGGTCATTTTGACACTTGAGGCTCGTTTGTCCTGAAACTTCTTTAAGTTTGATTGAGCGTGAATTCTTGACTCTAGTCAGGGACTCGCTCCGGGCAAACCCTGATCCAGTCCATATAGCATGTGGACCTCTGTCCACCCTCAGCACTGCAAAGAAAATAAAGTGGCAGGTCCAATTTGTCACGCTACTTCCTGGTTCGAGTTTCGTGAAAATGGGGATGAGGGATTGTTTTGGTCAGCCGAGAACAGGAAAAAGGCAATTAAACTTAAATGGCCACGATTGTTTTTAAATTGACGTGCGCACAACACAAAAGCTTCACCCGAACAGTTGATCAATGGCAAGCTAAAGTAGCAAAATAAATAAATAAATTTAAAAAAAAGAAAAAACCAACAAAAAACATAGAAAGGCACTTGGAGAGCACAGAGCTCCACCAATGACCAAAGTTGAACTTTCTATGATATTTAAATCTGCAACCGCAACCACTTTCTTTGTCCGGAGACATTTCCAGTGGTCATCGTATTTCTACACTGGCTACGTTTTGTCACTACTGCACCTTTTTTTTTTTTATTACAACACTTTACTTCACTCACTGTTTCTGTCTATTTGTCTGGTACAAATTTTGTAATCAATTTTTAACCCACTTCCCATTAACCTATCGACTTGAAACTTGGTAGACATGTTCTACTCTGATGACCATGCATTTTAAGCAAAAAAAACCACAAAACTGTTGGAAAAATTCAAATTTTAAAAAACCGTTAAAATGTCTACTCGTGAATCTTAAGTGATAGAGAAAAATAAAGTATGCGGTCGGATAGAGTTGAGGATGCAGATTACGAATATGAAAAAAAAAAAATATTTGAGCTATCATGTCCGGTTGAGGAGATAACGGACATTTAGTTATGTATTACATAATTTAAATATAACTTTTGCCATATATAAATTTATAAAGAAATGTTCTCGGTGGGGGAAATGGTATGAGCTTCGCCTTTCACAGGAAAAGCACCATGCAACACAAAGGCGTTGGCTGAAATGGACAGAATGAGATCAGTCACAAAGAATGAAATGGACAACAACCTTGAACAATCGTCGAATTCAAACGTGTAGCAAATTTCAGAAATGAGAACAACAACCAACAGTGCTCTCGGATGACACTACAAAAGCTAAGGTCCACTGCTAGACTTCGGGTCTATCCTTTTTGCCACTTGAAACAAAAAATGTGCATATAATTAGCATGGGAAGTCATTAAAATATCGGTATATGTCCAAGTGTTATTAAAAACTTAAAAAGAATTGATTACAAGAAGCTGGGCTGTCACATTCATTACCCAGTGAGGAAAGTGTTGGTTTTAAATTTCATAGAAATGAAATTTTTACGAAGATTATTGTCATATGGCATTGCTGATTTCCACCAAGCCCAAATGTTGTATCTCGCAATTTTTGGCAAAAATTGAAACTCAATTAACCGAACTGCCCTGCGAGTCAGATCAGCTTTCTTAACCCCATGCTACACCCTGCTACCATCATTTCATCAAAATCAGGCCAGTGGTTTTTGAGCAATCCCAATATCAGCTGTATCTGAATGAGTCCTCTCCGCCTGCATGTCTAAAAGTCTTCTTATATGACAGTGGCTTCTCGTTTGCAGATCTTATGAATGTATTTCCTTGATACGGTCACATCTGTCTTGCTGAATAGCAATCCAAGGGAATTCTTTGTGAAAGCAAAGAAGGGGTTTGAAACGTTTGCTATCACCTGTAAATAACACCTAAAAACACGTTTAGTTAAATATTTATTTTCCGTACACTGGGGTATTCTGTGGCACCTTAAAATCGAGCAGTTCCCACAACATAAAATGAAAAATATTAGACCATGAAACATTATTGGTAAACTTTTTTTTTCTTTTCAAATCTTTAATATAAAACATCTCACACCGGAGACACCGCGTAAAATTCAGTTTTTCTCTGGCGTGTTCTCACTCACATACACACACCACGATTTACACCCACTCTCAACTGAACCACTTGCTCTTCTTGCCGAGCGAGCCCTTAGAGTCCGACACGCCTGTGAGTTTCTTCTTGTACTGTTCGACTAGACGCTCGAAGTGATCGTCCTCTCTGTTCTGGAACTTCCTCTTCGCTGGTTTATCATTCTGAAATCATGGAAAACACACACACACAAAAAAAAACCCACAACATTCATGGATGAGAGGCTAAAATTTCAGAACAACCACACTAGAAAGGATTCTGATTATAAAGAAAAACGCCCAAACGGTGCCTTGTTTATCAAGTTTTAGACATTAGAAGCTCTAAGAAGCAAACGGGCGCTCCCGAACGTGGATAAATTGGTGCATTAGGAGCCACATTAATGTCAGCCTTGAATTATCTAAATTTTACTGTCAATTTTTATTTATTTATTTATTTATTTTACACTGATCACCTCGTTAAGTTTTATAGGTTAATCATTTTAACTGAACTGCACACAAGTTTATCGCCGATCTTGTGAAACTCTGTCGTTTCCTATCACAAGCTCTAAAGAAAGCAATCCGAAACAAAATCAAGAAATTAAGACGCAAGACTAGCCATGCAATTAGGACAAACCACGATGCCGCTGTATAAAAGAGAAGGAGTTAGCGTGCTCCCTGATGACCAACATGCCACGGTTATGAGTCACTCTTTCACTCATGTAGTCATAACTGTCGCTTTCAGCTCTCTGTGCGCTTTTGCTTTTCTGACGTTTTGTGGGCATCAGAGTAAGCGTTACTGAACTTTTGTACAGCTTTGTAGTATGCTTTAGCCCATGAGAGAACTTATTCATGGACAATGAGAGCAGGATGTCTGTAGGCTTCCTCAACTTAAACTCCTAAACCGCACTCAAGTGTGCGAAAAATATACTGCAGTTTTGGAGTTGCTGACAGACACAGATTGGAGCAACACCGGATTAAAAGTGTCCTAAAAAGCCTTCAATTTAAGACTGCAAACTTGATTTATGGGTGGTTTAATACATAAAGCCTTTCATTCATGTGTTTAAAAAAAACCCAAACAAAACCTTTTCAGTCTTTTCGGGAGCCATGGACACCCTGGTGTATTCTGAGAAACAAGTGTTTTATATTTAACTTCCTGAGGCCTGCTTCACTTGGGTGTCTCACTAGGACAGGGCTCATCAATTTTAACTGGCGACGGGCCTAGTTCTGCATTTGGACCAAAAAAGGCATTTCCGATAGTAACGCACCCGTGCGCACACTCGCATACACATACACACACCCCGAGACAAGCGCCTACTGCCTAAACAGGTAGTCCTCAGCTTACGATGGAGATGCGTTCCGCTATACCCTTCGTAAGTGGAAAATATCATATGTTGAACCACTGCTTAGCCTAGCTTAGGTAGCTCAGGTATCTTAGCCTAGCTTTGCCTAGCAACCCAGTGGTCTTTTCCTGCATAAGACATGCTTTTGAATTAAAATTAGCTCTTGAAGCACACACACGAAAAAAAAAAAAAACACGCGGTAATGGACTGCACAGTACACCGATACACAAGTTGAGTTGCGGGTGAGCGATGCGGACTTCCAGGCGTCGTCCAAACGTGTCGTACGTCATACACCGTTACGCTGGCCTGCCAGCGAGGCCTGTCCACGAATCTTAAATATTTGCTACATATTTAACAATTTTTAGCGTATCGCAATCATCATTGTAACCTCAAAAAATCGCAAGGTGGGCCATCGTAACTCGGGGAGCACCTGTATATACAGAGAGGTTTCAGTAGGTCTTGGGGAGTCTGTTTCCTCAAATTCGCATTTTTTCAGACTCCATGTGATGGAGGATGGGTTTGGGTCACTGTACCACACAGCACTTCCCACGGGATACGTCACTATCCAAAGATGCCCCCCCCGCCATAATATTGTACACAGAGCTGTACCTCTCCTACTTATGTACGTAGGATAGATAGAAAGACATGCTGACCTGTTTCTTATTTTGACTGGGTTTCTCCATCGAAGGGGTTCCCTTTCGTTCCTTCCTGCTGGGGACCGTCTTCACTTTCCTAACCTGGGCACTCTGTTTACCTTTATCCCGTTTCCTGTTCCAGGACAAAAAAAAAACGAACACAATGGTTTAGATCGAACCATGTGAAAGAGGCAGAACTGCTCAATCAGTAAGTTTAAAAAAAACCCACAATGATCAAATCAGTACCTGATCTTTGGCCCGGTGTGTGAAGGCATGGGAAGAATCTTCTGGCGTTTTTTGCCATCACCCAGCTCGACGTGCTCCACTTCTGGTGTGGTCCTGAAGCCAGAGTAATGGCTGCTCAGAGCTCCCTGTTTCTTCTCGCTGCCTTTCGGAGCTCCCGCCGACTGCTGACCTGCAGCAGAGGCCTTTTTAGGAGATTTCTGCTGAGGCTGCTTACGTCTGTCTTCCTGCGATCCAACTCTGTTAACTTTCTTCTGTAATTTGATCACTGATATCAGGTTAAGGATATAAACAAACAAACTTTTTGGTTTTTTTTTTTTTTTTTATTCCTGTACCCTGTAAAAGTATTGGCTTCCCTAATAGGCCTGATAATTGAAAACTTTCCGCCTGAACAACAGAAAACAATTCTGTGTTCTGAGAGATAAATGACAGAGTGCGCACACTTAAGCGGTAGTCTATCATACAATTAGTTCCATCGTGGGGTTACCGATTTGGCACCCAAAATGGAAAACAATAGTCAGAACGCGTAGAAAGGACATCTGGCAGTGTACACAACACGATACTTAAAAATTGATGCACAACTTCCAGCCACTGCCAGGAGACGCAGCTCCGGCTGAATACCATGAGCATTTGTTTACGATGAGGGTGAGGCGACAGGGCAAGCCCAGGAGAGTGTACCAGGGTCAGACAGACTGACCTGCCATCCACGGCCTGGTTCTCCGACGGTCTGACAAATGAATAACCAAAGTCTATGACCTGCGATCGACTGAAACGTAATGAGCTATGGGTCAGCTCCTGAGGTGTCATTTTAAGCCAAAAATCAAGCCCCAACGTCGATTAAAATGCCTGAATCCCGCCACCTCTTTTTCAGGCACTTTAGATCCGAGAAGTGGGGATCTCGGGTCATCTGAAATCTTCTGAAAAGCGCTTATAATATATGGAGCGTGCTGGTCACTGTTATCCAGAGATATCGGGCTGTCAGGAACTTTATACGTGCAGATGATTCCTGTTTTGGTAAAGGCGGCGGGCTCGCCATGATGGGACATGATCATTTTTTAACCACGTTGAAGAAACCAGACGTTTCATCACAAAGATGACGAACGGTTGTTGACGTGCACAAATCAGGTAACAGCTTTAATATAACCTAGATATGCAGTTAAAAATATCTCTGAGCACAATTAGGGCCATAACAAGAAGTTTAACATGTCTGAAACAGATCCAGGTCTACAGGAAGTGGCCTCATGAGTGCACTGTCCTCTAAACTGCCAAGGATGATGGCAGGAAAAAACGAGCCCAGAAGTCACTACTGTAGTTTCGCTATTTCTTGTGCTTGTCAAGTCTCAAAATGTTAACTGCCACTTTCATAACAACAAGCTGTTTGAAAGCGGTGCGAGAAAGAGGCACTTCCTAGGAGTTTCTATAAAAATGCAGCGCCGGATTTGTACCAAGTGCCATTACGACGATAATTGGTGTTGTGTGTTGCGTTCAGATCAGACCAAAATCAACCTTTTCAACCAAGCACACCGTCAGCATGTTTCACTAAATAAATAAATAAATAAATAAATAAATAAATCATGCTTTCCAGTGCTAAATATAGTGGTGGATGATTGGGGTTGTGCTGCACCTGGTGGCCCCCTTGTGGGCACTTGAGGTATTATGAATACCAGGATATTGCAGCCAAAAATCTGGCTGCTTCTCTCAAGAGGTTCGGGCATGGATATATATATATATATATATATACACACAGCAAGAGGTAGCCACAAGATGATGAACCAAACATACTCCCAAATCAGCACAGAAACGGTTACAGAAACGTAGAATGAATCTTTTACGGAGCCCATCACAGTATTCCTGCCCTACTGAGGAAAAACAGCTAAATAAACAACATAATTCAATCCAATCCAACACAATACTATACACTCCTATGTATGCTCTTCACCATACTGTGTCTACAGGTTGCTTAGGGAGTTTATCTAGTGATTTCAGCATTCAGAATAAACTAATGTACCTATTATTAGGATTTTCCAAACATATTCAAAAACCTGAGACGGAGACAGCGGCGACCCGTTTCTGTGCATGCATCAGTGGAAAAATCTAATATGCCTGGCTTTTTTCCTAACATGGCACCTGGTTTCTGGGAGGACATGACAGACTGACAGGGACATCTTTGATCTATATACTTAACATCCATCTGGAATCTGCCTCGATACACTATGGTCAAGAGTTTGTGGACGCCTGACCGTATGTGTGGAACAGCCCAGATTTAGTCCCCTTTTGCAGTTCTAATAATAACTTCATACTAGATTTTGGAGCATGGCCTTCTGGATCAAAGGAAAATTGTAATGCTACAGAACACTGAGAGAACTGCGTGCTTCTAACTTTGTGGAAGCCGTATGTGGGGAAAATCCACACAAGTGCATGAGGCTCAGGTGTCCACAAACTTTTGGACATATCACGTACAATCCCGTGTACTCTGATTCACAATTGGCGATTTGTTCACGCTTCTGTGGTGTGAGTGAATGGACCCTTAATCCTGTTCAGGGTCATGGGGAGAAGCTGGAGCCAATCCCAGTTGACTCTGGACAGGTCACCAGGGCGACACACAGAGACAGACAATCATTCACACTCACACCTACGGCCAATTTAGAGTCGCCAATTAGCCTAATCCCCTCTCAGCATGTCTTTGGACTGTGGGAGGAAACCGGAGTACGCGGAGGAAACCTACACAGACACGGGGAGAATATGCAAACTCCAGACAGAAAGGCACCCAGGTCGACCCCAGGGCTTGAACCCAGGACCTTCTTGCTGTGAGGCGACAGTGCTAACCACCACACCACCATGCCCAGTGACTCTGCATTGTGAAAATGAAAGAAAGAAAAAAAAGGGAAAAAAACCTCTAAGAAAATGTTGATCAATCCCACAGTTCACTGCAACATGACTTTGATTCCCGAGCCCTCATACTGCAGTTAAAGGCCCAGGAGGTAACATTGGCTAAGCAAACTACATCACTAGCCCAGTTTAATACAGTGCTGGGTTTAGGTAGCTGGCTAGCTCAGTAAATGAGGCAGCAATTATTTTACGCACACACACACACACACACCTCTAGTTTTTGGCGTTCATGTTGAAATAACTGCACCGTGTTGCCAATGCTCTTTACAGCCAGGCCCGATCCTCGTGTCGTTTTTCATAAAAAGTATACTCCAGTCAAAAAGCGATCCAGCAGAGGGATTTTCTACAACACATTTGGTAAAATCGATGCGCTCGTAGCGTAATTAAAATAAAGCAAGTCTACTGCTCCTCTTCTAATCGAAACAAACAGCCCCTAAATATCATTACAGTCAGACGGGCTGGTTCTGAAGAAGAGATTACTGAGGAACAGATTGTTGAGGAACAGATGTTCCCGATACAGCACATCTCTCATCGCAGACACGCAGCCCTCTTTGATGAATTCCCTCCATCCAGATTTGAGAACGGCGTTTGTTCATTCGGGAGTTTGATTACATGATTAAGGGAGCACAGTGGGTTAAATTAGATGCGATTTACATAACGATCCTCACCTTTTCGGCCCCGGACTCAGAGGAAGACGTCATTCTGCTCTTTTGCTCCCTCATAGCCTTCAGTTTTAACTTCCTGCTATCCTCCAGGGAGAACTCCACAATGGGCCTCTGAGCAGAACGCAACCAAGGAAGCAAACCACACACACACACACACACACACACACACACACACACACACACACACACACACTTTCAATGCAACTGAAAGACTGGTTCAAGAAACATCAAAGTAGTTTTTCCGCTCATTTTCTGCCAAAAAAAATAACCCCATTACGCGTTCGACGGGCAAATGTGCGGGGACGTGGCATACAAGGCTCTTAGTGAAAAGGAAATAAATAAACGTGCTTCTAGGAAGCTGCCGTCTACTCAGAAGAACGTCCCTGAGTGGTTACAGATCATCAAGTAACCAGATAACACTCCCTATACACAACTGCAGCGCTGAAGAAAACAGCCTTCATTAGGACTTTAAACTAATTACCTTCCTCCCACTGCACACCATAAGGCTATATTTCCGCCCGCAAGCTTGGAGCAAAACGTAACACGTGACAAAATAAAAAAAAAAAACCCACATCATGTAACACAGTGTTGGGAGCAAAAGTTTGTACACCCCCAGGCCAATATAATCCAAGCACCCATTTACAGCATTAATTTGGGGAGGATCGACTCTTTATAAATAACATGATCTCCCACGGTGTCCGAGATCTATTTCAGAACGAGGCTGACGTTCTGGGTGTGTGTGTTTCCACATGTTTGTATGCTTATTTTCAATGCTATTTACCTATCCGCTCTCTACACTCTGCTCGAACAGATTTTATTAATACTTTAATACCCCCGTCGTCGTCGTCGTCATCACCAACTAGGCGAGTCTCTCCTCAGCACTATTAAATACTAAACCCTGGGGCGTGCAAACTTCTGCACTCAACGGTACGGAATAGGCACCAGGCTCGACCTCTTGCTGACCTCAGTCTGACCTTTGGGACTGGACTGACCTTGTTTCCTGTGAAGATGCCGGGGTTGTTGTTAAGGTGACGCAGTGCTTGGAGGGCGTGTTCGTGCTCCAGGAACTCCACAAAGCCGTAACCTAGGGACTGACCCACCGGCTCGCCACGCACCGGCTTCCTGTCGTACATCACGTGACACTAGAAGGGGGCAGGAAAAACACCCATGAGGTCTTTCATGCAAAATATTAATTATTTGATAAGGATAACAAGTACGCACCAAGAGTTTTTAACAATGTCACAGACCTGAGCAGATTAACGCCAGCGTCACGCCAACACAATACTGCCATCTAGTGTTGATATAAAGCACCTGTGCAAGCTATTGTACTTCAGTTACTGTACCTTACTTTAAAGTAATGTTTTCCCAGCCCATTTCCCACACATTCACTGCCTCAACTATTGGAGAAACCATAACACCAGTGTGTGAATGGTTACTAAATAGACGTTAGGTCATGGTGAGTCACTGGCATGTGATATAAAGGGCACCGTAATTAAACACTTCCCAGCACTATAAACAGTAAGCAGGTTACATTTGTGGCATCATTTCTTTATTCCCACAGCCCTGCACAGGCTAGACGTTAAACATTTACCAAGACGCCAGCCATCACAGGCAGTCTCGGCCACACCGCTGCTTCTCAGAATGAGTTAATCACGAGGCTAGACAGGACGTCTTGTTGCAAGATGAGCTAGACACGGTGGACAATCTGCGCACTGATGAATTCCAAAGGTTTTCTGTTAACAACAGCAAATATACTCAGAAGAGCACTTTACAGACTGTGATGCGAGTGCTGTTGATTTCTCTGAAACTGGACGTGGAGGCCCATCTTCTTCCTCACTTCCCTAACGCCGGATGTCGACTCAGGCAAGGTTCGTTTTCTTGGTTGTTTACAGTAAGTTTTTGTATAATTAAGGATTGTCCAAACTTTGATTTTTTTGTTCTGTGCTTAAAACTCATTTAAAAAATGTTCACAGCAGTTTTTCGTTGTGTTTCTCTGCATTTTTGCTCTATAAGCTTCATTATGGGTCCCAAGAAAGTGGAAATGGTAGTG
>JAQMCW010000036.1:5078529-5099345 GCA_030068335.1 Chrysichthys cranchii | reverse complement strand
TTCTGATTAGTTTAACGTTATCTTCATTGAAACAAACTGTGTTTTTCTTTCAAAAATAAGGACATTTTAAAGTGACCTCAAACTTTTGAACGGTAGTGTATATATAAAGGTCATTTTAAATTACGTGATAATCTAGAGCAGGGGTGTCAAACTTAATCGCACAGGGGGCCAAAACTCAAAGTGCACTTTAGGTCATGAGCCAAACAGAATAAACATTTATTGAACAGACTAAAAGTAAATGTTTTTTTGGACATAAACATGCATCAAAACAGAGAGGATACAATATTATTCCAAAATAAATAAACTTAAACTTAAAATATCTCCTGTTAAAATTATACAAATTCAAAATTTGAACATGCTGCAAAAAACCCCTGAAAATATAAATAAAAATTGTGCTTCTAAGTAAAAGTTAAAATAATAACAAATCAATTTTCCATTTTTTTTCTCTTAAGCCATTTTATCAGAGCTGGATGCTTGGCATGTTTTCTTGGCATCAAGTTTGTTTTAAGTTTGGCGTAAGGTAAGACACACAGGTTTACCAGTGATGTCAGTAAACATATACTCAGCCTCCCATCGGTTTTGAAAGGCTGTTTTCAGAATCACCTTTTCTCTTGGCCAGTGTTAGGGGCTAGCTTTGACTTGAAATCAGGGTTGTATACATCAACAGGTGCTTGATTGATCTGACATAACTGACGCAGAAATGATCGCAGGTCATCATTCGGTAAGGCAGCTGTTGCACTGCATTATAGGATTTGTAGTTTGTGTGTTATTGGTGCTTCATATCACCAGGCCATTACAATAAAAAATATATAAAATGATCTCGTGGGCCAGATATAATTGTACACCAGGCCAACATGGGCAAACAAAGCATGAGCAATGAACAGTGCACATTACTGATGATGAAGTAAAGGAAGAGGTGCTCACCTGGCTTCGTGAGCCGAAAAACTTCTTCTCTGCAGGAATACAAAATCCAGTTGAACGATACAAGCAAATGCATCATCTATGCATCTATTCAGATCAAGTTCTTATCTTTGCAGGTTAGCGAAATCATTAACTTAGCTAGTACTGCATGTTCTGAAAAGAAAGCAGCTTAACTGCCTGGATTTTAAGCGTAAATGGTCCTGTCTGCATAAGCAAGCTTTATTTGCATTAATTCTAAATGGATTTATTTATAAGGATCATATTTTTATTATAATATTAAAACACTGATCATGTACTTTTACTGTATCTTAATAACTTGTATAATATACATTTTCTGCCACTTAATCCTGTTCAGGGTTGCAGGGGGAAGCTGGAGCCAATCCCAGCTGACTTCAAGCAAGAGGCAGGGAACACCATGGACAGGTCACCAATCCACCGAAGGGTCAACACAAAGAGACAGACAACCATTCACACTCACATTCACACCTACGGCCTATTTAGAGGAACCAATGAGCCTAATCCCCTCTGTGCATGTCTTTGGACTGTGGGAGGAAATCGGAGTACCTGGCAGAAACAGGGAGAACATGCAAACTCCACACAGAAAGGTACCTGTTTCGGCCCCAGGGTGTAAACCCAGGACCTCCTTGCTATGAGGCAACAGTGCTAACCACTTTACCACCATGCTGCCCAATAACAGAACTCAACCTTGGCAAATTTCTAGGCCTTTATTTGTGCAGTATGGTGTTCTCAATTCCTGTTTACCAATTGGACTCAGCTGAACGCTGGACACTCACAATATCAATATCATACAATGTCAAGGTCTGTGGTGGAATAACTTCCCACTCTTCAAAAGTCATCCACAAGAGCATTAGTGAGATGATGTATTGATATCTAATGAGGAGGTCTGTGGTATAGTCAGTGTTCCAGTTCATCCCAAAGGCGTTTAGTGGGGTTGAGGTAAGGGCTATGTGCAGATCACTTGTGCTCTTCTACTACAACCTTCGTGAACCATGTCTTAATGGAGCTCGCTTTGTGCACAGGAGCACTGTTACGCTGAAACAGGTTTGGTGCCTTAAGTTCCACTGAAAGGAAATCTCAGTGCTACAGCCATACAAAGACATCCTATATAACCGTGTGCTTTCACCTTTGTGCAACCGTTTTGGGGAAGGAACACATTAGTGTGATGGTTAGGTGTCCGTTATACTTTGGCCATATAGTGTATGTCCCCCTGAACCTATTCTATTTTGGCTACGCCACATGGTATAAACTTTCTAGATCAAGCTGCAAATATAGATTTTTTAAAAAGTTTTATATTTGTTTACGAAGAAATAGGAGTTAAATATCAGCCCCATCGAAAATCATCGAAAATATTAACAACATACATTCACTGGTCACTTTGTTAGGAACAACTGTACACCTGCCCTTTTCATCAGATTTCCAAACAGCCAATCATTTTGCAGCAGCACAACATATATTATTATGAAGATACCGGTCAAGAGCTTTAGTAAGTGTTCACATCAAACATCAGAACTGGGAAAAACTTGGCATCTCGGTGACTTTAAAAACCATAGCTTGGTTGTTGGTGCCAGATGGGCTCATCTGAGTGTTTCAGAAACTGCTGGTCACCTGGGATTTTACACACAACAGTCTCTAGGGTTTGCACAAAATGGTGCAAAAAAACAAAACAACAACTCCAACAACTAAAAAAAAAACATCCTGTGCACAGAAGGATCTGCAGGAGGAAACACCTCTGGAGGAGAATGACCGGCTGGTTTGTGCTGTCTGTAGTAACTCAAATAAACACGCTTTACACCCATGGTGAGCTGAAAAGAGTCTTAGCATGCACAAAACACGTCAAAGCTTGAGGTAGACGGACCACAACAGCAGAAGACCACATCAGGGTCCACTCCTGTCAGCCAAGAACAAGAATCTAAAGCTATCATGGCCACACATACAAATTGGACAGTTGAAGACTGGAAAAAGGCTTGATGATTTGACCTGAAAAAGGCTATTTTACAACTCTAACTTTGGAAATCTAAAATGTTTTTGTACTGGGAAGGTGCACACTAGACTTTTAAAATAAAACTTTAAATGTACTTCAGTGGTGGTTAGCACTGTCGCCTCTCAGCAAGAAGGTCCTGGGTTCAATCCCCGGGGTCGACCTGGGCGCCTTTCTGTGTGAAGTCTGCATGTTCTCCCTGTGTCTGCATGGGTTTCCTCTGGGTTCTCCGGTTTCCTCCCACAGTCCAAAGACATGCACAGAGGGGATTAGGCTAATTGGCTACTCTAAATTGGCTGTAGGTGTGAATGTGAGTGTGAATGCTTGTCTGTCTCTGTGTGTTGGTCCTGCAGTGAAGTGGCGACCTGCCCAGGGTGTTCACCGCCTCTCACTCGACGTCAGCTGGTATTGGATCCAGCTTCCCCTGCAACCCTGAACAGCAGCAGAAGATGAGTGAGTGATGTACCTTGAATTGCTTAAGTGGCTATATATCGAAAAAAGAGAAAGTCTGGGTCATTCCACTAGTTGGCATAATGAAGCAATAAACTCAGGGTCATCAACTCGGTGACTGACAAAATGTTCCGACATGGTTCTTCATTAGTTAGACAAAAGTGGACATATAATCACAATTAGGCCATGAAAAATGGCTAATGATGAAATTAGAGAGTACAGGTAGGTAGTTAGTCTTATATAAGACATGTATATCAATCAAAACCTACCTGTTTGTAGATGATGTGTGTTCAGACCATTTGTGCATGCAGAATGTACCTTTCAGATTGGATCTGTTGATGAGGTTTTGGTCTACTAAAGCACCCTTGTAAGGTGTTTGCGTTTTTGCTACACACCCATGTTCATGCATCTGGTAGACTTGCTGCATTATTTGAATTGTAAACCACCACAATCTTACCACGTTACGCCGAAACACTTTACAAATATTTACTTAATCTCATTTAAAAGTACCACCAACAGAATATCTGGTTAATATGTACCTATTTTTTGGATCATAAACCTTTGTTAATTTGTTACTTGTAAACTCTTTAAACCAAGATAGTGATACAAATCATTATCTTGATCAAATGCAGATAAAACAAGTTTTCTGTCATGACTGAAATGTAAACATAGTTGTCAGAACAACTTCAAAAGGTCAGCTCCACATACAAAACAATTTATGTGAGTGATAAAGGAGCCGAACTGAACACATGCCTTTTACACAGCACATGAAAACGCAAGATTTTAACTGTGTGCTGTAAATGTACGCCTTACACGTGGTGCATGTCTATTGTGTCCTCACAATTAGAAGACTTTATGTCCTGCACTTGTCTAATAGCTAGCTATTCATGTTGGTCCCAGGTTCATCTTTATCATGTCAGCAGCCATTCTTGGTGACTCATTCTTAACACTTTTTTCTCTAAAAGGCTGCAGATGAGCTGTGGTGTTTTGAAGGTTTGATGATCCCCATCTCCAAATTAACTGTCAGAAACAGAAATGATCGAGACCTGTGCAGAAAATATTTCATCTTCCAAAAGGGGAACTCCTTCTACATTTGCTTGACTCTTCTAAAATGATTTCTAAACTTGCCGAGCTGAGTTTTTTTTTAATCATATTGACTTGTTATAATGCCATACCTTTGTGACACAGAGCTATATCTAATATCACTCTTCTAATTTGCTGATGAACGAATGTTATAAAATTATATTCTCCAGGTTTTTGTAAGAAAATTTGTGGATAGACGTGCAACAGAAAGAGCAGAATGAAAATTGGCAGAGTAGACCAGTTTTCTGTGCATGAAATGTTTTGCAAATGTGTTTATTTATGAATATGTGCTGGTATACAGAGGTTTTATGAGTGAAATGTAAATATTTCCCAATATAATTTCAATGCACAAGAAAGGAAAGGAGAGCTGTGGGGAAAAGGCATATGCAAACATGTGAAGTAGGTGTAAGGAGGACAAAAACACAGCAAAGGTCAACATCTCTGTCCCTTTTACCATGGTTACCTTGGTACCCTCTCATTACTCAGTGGTTCAGTTGACCCAAACACACACATAATATAAATGTGTAGAGAAGTGCAAAGGGGGAAATAAAATTTATTATATATATATATATATATATATGGAGAGAGAGAGAGAGAGATAGCCCCCCCGCCCCCAAAAATGTTTGTCAGAGTAAATGAGCCAAGACCAGTGAGAGTCAAGATAAAAAATAAGAATTGAATTTAATATTTTTCTTCCACTGAACAGTGGGTCTCACGGACCCAAACACCACACAAGGGCCAAGGGCTCCAACCCTTTTTCTAAAACATGTAGGTCGATTTGTACACCTGTGCTCAGAACGGGTTTGAACATCTCAGAAAGATGTCCAAAAGTCTCTTTTCAAACAAAAATGAAGCCAATACGTTTCATTACTGAAGAATAGCACACGCTGTCTCTGTTAAGTAAAGGACACTACAGGGCATATGTACAGTATGTTATCAGTCATGGGTCTGTTTGCACAGTCCCTCTTCAGCAGGTCTGCTAATCGCCCGCTTAAGGTCACTCATGCAGATGATTAGCAGAAGAGGAGCTACTGGGCTGACTGGGAGTCAGGCGGTGGATCACAGTGATGTCATATGTTTAACCAGCTCATCCTTGCCCTATTCCAAAGCCCCTTTTAGTTCTGGCTCATTTGCTGTCTTCCTGTGCTGTTAAACAATGGAAAATCAGTCACCCAGAGGCCGTGAACCAGTTATACACAGATCTGATAGGAACCAGAACCTGTACAAATACATATCATTTGTTAAATACAGTACTGGGTGTTATTGTTATAACATTTTTGTTGTAAACATAATGAACACAGACTGAATTTATGAGTTATTAAATATATTGTTATATCTAATAAACTGACAGTTTAATATAGATATGTGTACATTTATACACCAGCTTTATTGCTAGAATAGAATAGCCAGTAAAATAGTAATTGCTATAATATTTGTAAGTTTAACTGTAACACTCATGTTAGGTCATATCATGCTTCATGTATCTTTCCAAAGTAGGTCTTTGTAAGAGTGGCCTAGTTTGTATTCTCTCAGGCTCAGTTTTAATTGATCTGGATCCTGACTGCTCCGTCTGACCACATGCTCTGACTGATTCTCTCCAAAGACATCACATCCTGACATGGACATTAATAAAAACTATAGACATTGGGGGTTCCTTCGGCGGTGAAGTGTTCTAGCTTCATGAGGGGGCTCTACTTGGAGCCATTTCCAAATCCTCAGGTATAGTGTTTTAAGCAGAACCTTTCAGGGATCTCCCAGAGGAATAATCAAGGTCAACCATGAAGCACAATCAGAGCCCAGAGGATGCTGTGTCGATACATGGGTATGCAGTATCACACATGGATAATACATACACAAAAAAAACCAGCCCAAGGACAAAATGAGGAGGTACACTGAAACAGGGGTCAGAAAATAAGAAGTAAACTTAAGGTTACAAAAACACAATAAGACTTTGCAACCAAAGATTCAACATGATCGATATGGACTAAACACAAAACAGGTGCACACATTCCGGGAACAAATCAGTGACAGGAAGTGGCTCCTCTAAAATGCGCAGAGGTGTGAATGAGTGTGAATGGTCGTCCGTCTCTGTGGTAGCCCAGCCTTGTACAGGCGCCCTGTCCAGGGTGTTCCTGCCTCTCACCTGAAGTCTGCTGGGATTGTCTCCAGTTCCCCTGTGACCCACAGTGCATAAGCGGCATAGAAAATAGGTAGATGAATGGATTGATGACAGGACACCGGATAGAGACGGAACCAAAACAGAAAACAAAACAAGTAGAACATGATGGTAACAGCCATGACAAGGATGCCTCCACCTCAAACAAGTTGAGTCCTTCTGGTTACTAATTTGTCTGCCTGAAATACCTTTCAAATATTCTTCAAGCAGGCATGAAGCTGCTGAAGACAAAAGCATTTCACACAACTGACCTTGCTGTGACCTTGACCTTTTCGATCAATTCTAAAATCTCATCAGTTGATCTGCTGGTTACAATAATAAATCCAACAAACATTCATCCACTCATTTTTAAGAGACAGCACTAAACAAGACAGATGGACACACGGACAAACCCGAAAGTATAATGCTTCCACCAAATACTAGAACATGCCATTAGTTACCATGGGAACTGCAATGCAAAAGGAGAAATCCATGCCAGTACCCAGTCATTGTGGTGTGCAGATCCTGGTCATATGGTAACAGAAACCTTAACTATTCTTTGGTTGGTTCCTCTGAACGAAAATGCTAGACAACCTTCTTCAGAACCCTTGAGCAGCCGTGTTCTTTAATAGCGTACTATAATGTGCAAGTTGCATTAATGAGGTGGAGGCGTTTCATTTTTTCTCTACTGTTTCCTCATTCAGAATTCAAATGTGCAACGTCTTCAAGCTCCTCATACACACCAGCATTCCTTTACCCAGGAGGAATCTCTGATACCCGAGCTTAATGTGCAGTGATTATCTCTCCCCCAAGCTGATGCTTAACAAATGACGTGACTTGCACAAAAAGTGCAAGTGCTGTTGGTCATGGAGCAAGACTCAAATACTGACAGTCCCTCAGTAACCACTTTGTCCTGGGTGGATCCATAGCCTAACATTTAGAGAAGCAGGATTGGGACTGAAAGTTTGCTGGTTCGATTCCCTGGACTAACAGGGGGGAAAAAAGGGGGGGGTGACAGTCCACCTTCGCCGAGCAGTGCTTTCCCTTCCCGTTACATCCGTGGCTGACGTGTCGTTGAGCAAGGCACCTAACCCCTAAGTGCTCCCTCCTGCTCTCCGACTGCTTTGGGTGTGTGCTCAAACACAGAGCCTAATTTCTTAGGATTGTGGATTAATACAATATCCAAAGGCAGTGACGAAAACATTGAGCAAAAGGCAGCAATATACAGTCCACCAGTCTTTTGAAGGGCTCTGTGCATACACCCAACTTGTACACACCTAGGAGCAAGTTACCTTAGCCAATCCACAAATTGGCTTGTTCCAGGGAGGTAGGAGAAAACCAGAGAACCCGGGGAACCCACAGGCATGGGGAGAACATGCAAAACTTGGCACAGACAGGAACCCAATCTTAGGTTTGAATCAGGGATCTCAGAACTGTGAGGCCACAATGTGACCCATAAATTATTTTTAAACCCAATACATCATTGATCTCACTGCTATGGAGCTGATTTCAGTGTTGCTTTTTAACCTGAGGAGCTGAAATTGAACACAACCTGAAGAAAGGATTCATTCGTATACATATGTGGAATACATCCTTGTGAATGTGATCTTTTGTCGAGAGAAGTCTTGCCTTCCTATTTTCCAGTTTGTTCAGTGAAGTAAGACGAGGGGAAGTCAAACACCTAGCAGAACTAATCCACTCTTGGCAAAGAGAGACGGACAGAGGAGCTCGGATCAACACAATTGGAGGGAGATCAAACACATACAGCGTATGAGCGTTGGGGGAAGTGCAGTCAGATAGGGGGTGTGTCACGCAGTGTGTGTGTTTGAGAGAGAAGCTGAGGCAGGGATGGGGTGTGTGTGTGTATGAGTGTGTGTGTGTGTGTGTGGGGAGCAGAGCAGGAGCGAGTGCACTAAAACTCACACACATGCGCAGGAACCGACAGAGACGGAGACAGCTTTTGAGCAGCGGCTAAGGGATTACTCCTATTTTCGTCTCCATCCTTCCTGGGGTGAGCCCCTTTAATTTAGCTTTAACAAATCTTATGTGCGTGTGTCTTTAATTGCAGCCGGGTTTAAGAATGTACATCACTGAATGCAGCTGCCAGGAAATAAGTCCAGAGCTTGGTCATGTGGACCACATAAACATAACCATACAATCACATAGAGAACGAGGCTGTATTCAGAAAAGAGAAGATGACCAGAAAATGGGGCAAGAGGACTTGAAGGAGGCGAGGAGAAACTGAGGTTTGAGGTTTACACTGCAGATAGCTTAATGCAGCGCTTCATTTTTAATATCCACATTTAATTTTCATAAGAACCAGGTACTGTAGCTTTGCTTTTATGTGCACCTGTTTTAACAGGATCAGTCGATAATCTTGATCAGGATGGAGTGGAAAGCCCAATTCACATGCCTAATCGATGCTTATAGGAAAAGATTGATGACAATTGATGGGACTTGAGGTCAACTTCAGCTCTGATCTATTGATTTAGCGCTCTTGAGGACAGCTCCATTATGACTAAACAGTACTGCAAACTGGGGCAAGCTGCAAGAGAGCAATGCCAGGAGGAATATAAACTGACCAGAATATAAACCAACCAGAGCAGACAGCAATGTGAAGAGCAAATTAAAGGAATACTCCAGTATTTTTCAAATTTAATCTCTACATTGCTGTAATGCATATGCAATTGTGATGATTCAAAATTTCTCTGCTCTGAGAAAATATAAGCAAACCTTTGTACTCGATATTTAAAATATAATTATAATGGTAGCCTACACAGTTGTTGGATTTCAGTCATATGACTACAAAACACAAATTCAATACTTTAACTTAACAAATTAATACTTTAAAAAATAAGGCCTTAGAATGAAACAGACCTGACAAAAATCTCCAACCAAATCTGCTGTTTCACAAAGTAGTTTTAGCACTTGTCCTGCATATCTCAGTATTTTTCCTGCTTATTCAACTCATCAGCTAATTAACTGCCCTTCCTCAAATGAAGTGAAAAGGGAAAAGATAAAAATATGGAGGATTGAAGGTACTCCAGGACCAAAGTTGAAAACTTGTGCACCAGAGGAATGCATGTGTAATGACAAAATATTTGCCTTTAAAACATAGTCCCAGGACAAATCATGCAAATGTAGGGCTTAATTTACAAATAAACCGTTCAAAGAAATAAGTGCCCAACAACTGCCCTTAGACATCCATTATAAGCGAGTTCTGGGTCAACATGTTTTCTGTTATTCTCTCTGTATGGGGAATAGTTGTAGTCTTGCTTGTAGCAATTGCCCCATCATTACAGATACAGTAGATGGAGATTTTAGTTGGAAACACTGAAGTTTTTTTTTCCTTTGTAAACATTGTGTTTTGTCTCTTTATTTCTTTCATGTCAAGTGCCAGAGGAGTATTGGAGACCTGAGATGGAGTATAATAGGACACAGTGTGAGCTGTGATTCCTTCAAGAGGGTTGCAAGCATGATCCCTCCCAGTGCGAGATTCATGGTCATTCTCAGTCTTACGTTATTCAGCAGCCTACATGCTGCATTGCTGACTGGAGATGGAGGAGATCAAGCATGGACACAAACAAGTTCTGTTAAAGAACACAAAGAAGACCAACCTGCTGGCAGCTTACTGTGGAGCAGGCCGAAATCAAGAGCCAGTACGGACACCACCATTCCACCTATGACTGGTCCACCAAAAAGACAAAACTCTTGGTCAACTGCTCATGGTGACACTGGCCATTCATCTCTATCCACCTTATTAGCAACATTAGGGTCATCTCCAGATCCAGCTTCCAAGGCCCAGACCAAATTATTCAATGCTCCAAAATATTCAACATCTTCTGACCAAAGGAGACTTGACATGAGGCTTGGTGATGCCTGGGTATTGGGGGAGTCCCTGGCTACCGCTCAAAGATCAGATGACACAGGTCTGAAACAGAAGCAATCAGACCTGCTTAAAACTCAACAGGATGACAAAAGAATGGTAGAGGAGTTTACCAGGAGCCCACCTCACCTTGGTACCAATTCCCCGAGAGGTAAAGATTTATGTATTATTAATTTAGCAGATGTTTTTATCCAAAGTGATTTACTATTCAGAGAGGATATAATGCAAGCATGATAAGGAATTTGCTCTAGCACTATACAACAGTGGTAAAGTGGTGCTGGATTTGGAACTCTAAGTAGGCCAGACCCTTAACTGGTGAATTAGTACAATAGGTAGCCGCCTTTTGATTTTTATGACCAACACTAAGCCTGAAATGTGCTAAAATATAGCAAATATCTCAGAATTACAAACCATATGTTAATACAGGACAGTCTGATTTGCCTGCTCTGTCTACAATATCTTCAATCTGCCATCAGTACATTGTAGTAGAGAAGCATGTTATGGTCTTGCGCTGCAGTGTACAATCAGTATTCTAGAGGCGCAGACGGGACATCCATCTAAGCGGGCCGGGGGGGGGGGGATAAGCCATGCTTCACTAACACACGCTTTTCTCTCTCTACTGTTTCTCATTTTAATTTCCGCTTCATCCTAGCAAACATTTAGGATTAACAGATAGCTGAAGACAACAAGCTGTTCTTCTTTAAATTGGTTTATTGTCCTGATTTAATACTGATATAACTTAACACAGTTTGTTGTAGATTTTTCAGGTCCATGTTAAATAAGGATAAAATTCCATTTCATCTGAAGCTATTTTTTAGTATTGAACTGTGCTTAAGATGGGTTAGGAGAAAAATCTGATGTGCCCAAGTGAATAAGTGGAGATTGCTAATCTAGTACTGCCTTTATACAGACTATTTGAAATTAGATTCTATGCTTGATCGGACAAGTCCTGGCTTGGAAAAAGTGCACGAAGTTCCATATGAAAAAAGTGATAGTCTGGGTTCATTAAAAGAGGAGGCACCCAGACCAACTCCAGGACTGACAGAACGCACTCTTATTCCAGGTAACTCTTACCACTCTACACTGATGCCTGAATGGATGGGACACAGTATACAGATCAAGGAGAAATGCATCATATAGTACATTGTCAGCTTAAGGAATAATGCTGATTCATGTATTTGGCCTCTAGGCATCCAGCAATGCAATTGATGCAGTAGATACCATCTGATCAATCAGCAATAATCAATATACATTGTTTCTTATACTTAGATTGTTTTTTTCCCAACCCCCATTTTACAAAGCACGCCCAATCAATTAGGAGGAAGCCGATTCCAATCAATTCGTATTCGCTAATTAAATATCTCAGATCTGCAGGTAAGTGATGCAACTGCTTAAAGTGTGCCATTTCCTGGTTTTTAAATAGTTACTTGAATGAGAGCAGCACCAAGGTCAACGACTCCTAATCTGCACTGTGTGTATGAGACTGCATGACCCATTTAATGGAGTCCTACTTCCACATCCCTCACTGTAAAATAGGTCAGTTAATTGCCACAGCCAATGTTTTATGTCTCTCCGCTTAAGGGACTGCCTTCTTCATGATGCTGACAATTGCCTTAGGACATTCTAATTTATCTCTTACTTTTCCCATTGGTTTCACTTGAAGTAGACAATAGTGATTTGAGAAGTGCAAAAGTTTCTAGATATGCTTCTTCTGTATTTTCAGGCTTGCTTTCACTTGAGGACTGGAATGATTTCACCGAATCCTCTTCACAGCCTGACTGCAATATTGACACCACAGGGGTCTGCAACTCCTCCAACCCTCTTTGGAGCCTTAGTCTCCCTGACAACCTCTCCGGTGCCCTGACTCCTGCTTCCCCAATGCCCCCTCCTGGGAATACGACCCCACCTCCTTCTATAATAATGACCCCACCTCTTTTGGTGCCATTATTTTCAGACTGGAACGCAGCAATGGCAACGTGGGGCCTGGCATGGGAGCTGCAGGTATATGGGCTGGGTTGTGTGTTCTCTCTTGTGGCTGTATTGTCTGCGCTAAGCTTATTGTGCCTCCCTCTGTGCCAGCCATCTGGTTGTGCCAACTTCACCCTTCTGCATCTCCTGCAGCTGCTTATTGGCTCAAGTCGGGCTTTCTGGCTCATCTATGACCCCTATGGGCAGAGAGAGCGCCTCCCTGTGGCATGGTCACGGCTCCTACATGAGGCCGGCTACCCATGTTTAACCGGAGCCTTTGGTATGCTGCTTGTGCTGCTTTCTCCTCAGCTGCTCTCACAGAATGCAATGCGGCGGTGTATTTGCTTGCTGGCCGCACTTATGCTGCTTCACATGGCCACAGTTATGGGAACAGTTGGAATATTATGGATTTTCCCTTCCTTCCCTGTCATTTCTCTGCTGCCCCCTGCAGCCTTCCTGCTTCTCTCGTGTCTCCTCTCCACTTCATACCTGCTGCTCTACTGCTGTGCCCGTGTAGAAGCCAAACACATCTACAGGCTGAGGGAAAATTCCCCTGATCGTCTGGCCTGCCAGGCCAGCCAATGCCCCCTCAGTGAGGCAGGTGTGTGGGAACGAGCAGCTGGAATGGGACTATTCTCAGCATTTTTCCTCCTGGCATGTGCAGGACTCAGGCTCTATGCCATTCTTCATGCAGTGGGACTGACTGGTGGCAGGATGGGGCTCATGCCCTGGCCCTGGTGGGTATTTCAGCTGAGCTGCAGAGTATGCGAAGCATGTGTTTGTCTCAGTCTAGCACTCATCCTTACACACCCTCTTCTGTGCTGTGGAGTAGCTCGCCCCAAACTAAGTCGCTGGAATTCATGGTTCAACAGGTCATCCAGCAGGAACACAGTGATTGCCAAACCACAAATCCTGTCAAGTGGCTGGACCAAGAAGTCTGGAGAGACACTGCATGAAAGCATGTCACGGCATGAGAGTGAAAGTGTACCACTATATACCCTAGCAGACCTGCCCCTTGGAGAACCAGAAGGCCTGGACCTTAACTATCCCAGCAGCCCTCGGCTTGACTCTGCACAACTTCCTAAAAATGGACTTTTGGCCTCTCAGTCTTCCTTTGTCAGCCTGGACTGCGATTCTACTGTAGATCTGAGACCTCCATCTCCAATTGACTTGCGGCGAAGCATTGACGAGGCTCTAAACAGTGAGGCTCTGTTCCATCGCAGCCTGTTCAGCTCCTCCAGGCTATCCCTTAGCACGCGGGGGCCTCCAGATGGCCAGCCATGCAGAGCAACACCTGCAGAACCATCCCTCTACCGCACTGCATCATGTGGGGACATGGATTTGCCTTCTGCACCATCGCCACCTGTACTACGGAGCAGTGCAGCATGGAAGGCCACCAACTTCAGCTCCTTACGTGGAGGAACTAGAAGTCATGGAGGTCATGCATCTTTTTATACAGGCTTCGGCTCTGGGCGCAACACACAGAAGCATTACAGGGCTCTGAGCTCCATTTCTTCCAGAGAGCGTTTGTACGATCAACAACACATTCGCACACAAGCTGATGAACTGGCTGTGCAAGCCGAGTTCATCAATGTCTGCAGACAGATAGACGCACTGAGTATCTGCAGCGACACCATCGAACTGTAGGTTAATGGGACACACATCAGGATGGAGTGGAGTGGCTCTGAGAGTGGAGACTGTCTATAGCCCAAGTGCATGAGACCCAATCTTTTAAAAGGGATTCTGATGGAGATGGAGCACTTATCTCCTGCAGTATGTAAGAGCTAATAACTTAAATCAAGTTTGCAAACTGTTTGGAAAACGTCCCTGCAGTGGCTTTGCTGCATACGTTTAAGAAATTGGGGGAACTTAACATAAAAAATCTGAGATTGTACTTGACACTTAACAGTTTTATGGCACCATAAAATGTACCAAGAAAAAATGAATTGTTAGAGGGTATAATTTCCATATTTACAGAATCTGGATTTCTTGATGCGAGAAAAAGTGCTTCTGTGCCTTTCTGTTTCAGTTGTCCGTTAACATTTTTCTGGAAGCAGCATGTCAAGAAATGTATTATTCCATACAGAAAAAGCTTGTCTTTATAAAAAAAAAAAAAAAAAAAAAAAAAAAAAAAAAAAAAAAGGGCAATTTTTAGTTGATTTTGATAGATGGATGAATTTTGCTCCAGCAATGTACCTTCCTATTGAGTTGCACATGAAAATATGTCGAGGTTAAATAAGTTAAAAAGCACGGTCACAGTCTGGACATTTAGCTTGTATTGGTAATACAACTGATATGCAACTTTGTTGACAAAGTATTATTAAAATACAAAAGAATTAATTTATACATACAGTACATACTGTATGTTGGCAACATTTAACTGTCAAGGCAAGATATAAGGAAACAAACAAGGAAGGGCTTTTTCTCCTTCAGCAATATGTCTACATTTAGCACTTTAACAGGACAAGGCATCACTGAAGGTGAAGTGTGCTCAGGTGTGGCTTTACTTGTAACATTTACTTGTAAGAAAAGAGATTTAAGTGAAGACTAAGTTGAAAAAAAAATCTAAGTTATTAAAGTTTGTTACCAATTTAGCAAATCATCAATTTGTGCATGCGTGGAGGAAATTGTGGTATAATTTTAGGCTCTAATTTCTTCTCCTTAGCAAATACATAAGACAAAGGTGACATTTTCGCTTCATTTTTGTTTTCATTCTTTTTCTTTGCTTTTTTTGAGTAGCACAAGTCAGAACTTCACTTATGCATCTGTGTTTTTATAGGTAACAAGTCTACGAAACTGATAAGCTTGGATGTTAGCACCATGCCTCTATTTATAATGAATGAATAAAGTAAGGGAGTGAAAAAAAATGGTTGGCTGTACAAATTAATAATACATGAACTTGTTGAACCCATGATCCATTTCAGGATTTGAAACCATAAGGTCATCATGATCCATCACATTCTGTGGTGATCTTACAACGTACCAAGCATAGCCTGTATATAGTCTCTGCACTAGAAGCCAGCACCGCCATCTACTGGTGATATGCAAATTAATAACGACGTGAGAGCCAGTCAGATCATAACCATCTTTATTAATGTGACCGTTTTGCACATCATAGCTGAGTGCACAGCTTTGGGCGATACTCCTGTACAACAGTAATACATGAGCAGCAAAAGCCTGTCAAAGTCAGTATTCATTAACTGTAGAGGTCATTCACCCCAAAACTGCACCATTTTTAGCTCTAATTGTGCTTTACATAGCTGTAGCACATAGAATTGATTGTTTGAGATGCTCTGACGTCATTCTGTGTCAGAGAAACCATGGTCTTGCAGTCACCTGTTCGGTAAAGATCTTCAGGTCCTCACTTTAGTGAGCTGCTTTACAGAAGAATATTGTCAAAAATAAGATAGTAACATTGAACATAATAAAGGACTATAATAAAATAGATTTCTTTGAGCAGTTTCTTTTGTCCAAAAGACTCTGTACAAATTTAGGGAACTGCCTGACTTGCCAGCAATTGCAGACAAAATAAGAGGACCTGTTGTAAAGTAAACCTATTTTATACACTCAAAATTCAAACAATGACTCGGGCAAAAAACAAACAAACAACAACAACAACAACAAAAATGACGACACAGACACCAACAGAGGTGACGCCTTCATACGTTACATTTTTCCTGGGAATGAATCAAGTCTAATATTCATTGTAGGGCATACACATGATCACGTTTGGTACTACACTCGTACTAAGTGTACACGACTAACATTTTTTCTTACATTATTATCCAAACCCCAGAGGAGCTGTGACTTTTCCAGGAAATGAAAACGGTGCAGTGATGTAGCATTATGTCACAAACTTTAACACACAGATGACAAAATTTTGCTCTACTCAGATGAAAAGTCACGCACACTGGAAAGTTTAACGCTTAGGGGTTTCCATTACACGGTAGCACTACCATAATGCAAGTCCTTTTTCGGATTGTTGTGTGTGTATATGTATGTGGTGAGATTTTATATATATATATATATATATATATGTGTGCGCGCGCAAGTGATCTTTCATTTGGCCAAAAAAAAGCATGTGTAGATACTGAATTCAAATGCTAAAATAAAACCCAACCATAGCACATCGCTGGTGTAGCATGGTTACTCTACACTTTGCTGTCATTCGTAAGGCGTGCAGGTAGAAAGGATCTCTGATTTTAACTTAAGGCTATCTCTTAGCTTCTGGTTCCATAGTCTAAGCCTGTTAACTGGAGAACCTAAAAAGCGTATTGAATCAAGTTTGTGAAATGTGTATATCAACTTCATATAAAAACATTGTCGTCTTCCTTTTGCCACTCTCATTTTTTTAAGCCCAAACACACCAGCCGGGTGCACAGCATTAAAGCTTATTGCTAGTAGGCCCACAGAGAAGACATGGAACAAGAAGAATTTTGGTTACGTTGACCACAAGTTGAAAAGCAGTGAGTGCGTTATACTATACTGTGAGGACAAAGATACATAGGACATAAGACGATTGTCATATGAGGAGGAAATGGAAACAAAAAGACGCACAAAAAAATGTATTTTAAAAAAAAAAAAAAAAAAAAAAGGTGCTGGGGGGGTGTGCCTGAGAGATTTGCGCAGTATTGTACTTCCTTCACCTGTGACCCAGAAAAGAAAGACAGGAAACGAGAAGCACAAGCTGAAGGACGCAAGAGGATAGAGGAATCGAGGTGGAATCAATTAAGATTTTTAGAGGATTCTCAGGAGGCTCTGGAGGACGAGGAGACCTAAAGGGTCTCAGAGATGCAGAGATTTTGTTTCGCCTTCCCTAGCCAGTCTCACTCTGCTCAACTGAGGTCTCGGGGATTAGTGAATGAGTCGAATCAGGGGTTTAGCGATGTCTCCGGCACTGACTCCCTCCTAGACTTGCGTCTCCTCGGTGCAAACACTGAGTCTGACTGGAAGGTGATGGCTGATCCTGGATCAACTTTGCAAGAGGCACTGACTGACGGTCCAAGGAATGGCCAACTTCCTGTCTAGTTTCTCTGGAGCCAGAAATCAAAGAGCAGAATTATTTAGGAATTTCGTTCTTTTTCTTTTGTGGAAAGAGTTTTTTTTTTTTCCCCTACTTGGCTTTTGTTTGGTTTGCTTCTCAGGCGGCTTCTATTTGATCAGCACACAAGACACAAATCTTTGGCCATTTTGACCATAACTTCTGACTCTTACAGTGACTTATAGTGAAAATCTCCTAAAACACTACATATAAATATTTGAGTGGTAAGAGTTTCTGATGAAAGCTGCTTTTTGGCTCTGGGGGAAAATGTTCTTATTTATGGAACGAAATGCGAAGAAAAACAAGGGCCTAGCCCTTTCTTTCTTGTCGATCACTGCTTTTTTTTTTTTTTTTTGATTAATTAAACACAACTTCTCAGAACATCTTGGGACAAAATCTCAGCTTGGCTGCCAATCGTGCCAAATGTATCTGTACACTTCGTCTTTTAAGGATTTGTTGATCTTCATGGACGAGTTGGGTCTTTGATCATTCTTTTCTGATCTGTTCATCTCTGTTGTTCATCACTATGTCAGCACTCCTCACCAGCTGTGCTCCAGGTGTTGGGCTTTGTGTGTGGTTTTCCTGCATCGCGTTCTTCCCAGGCTGTTTGAAACGCCGCTGAAGCTTCCAACATGTCGGCTCCTCGGAGTGTTTATTGCCCAATTAAGAGAACTGGGTTAGGAAAGAGCAAATGACAAAACTGGATTCAAAAGAAAGCTTCACCGGACACCTCGGATTAAACGTTGTAATCAGCCACACGTGCACACACGTGCATGCACACACAAACGTGTACTGCACATATGCATACATGATTAACCGATCAAAACTCATCTCATGTGAAACTTGCCAAACAAACTGTGTTCCACATCTCCAAACTGGCATGCATCATTCCTGGACTGGTAATGCAACTCAAAAAAAAAAAAAAAAGAAAGACAAGATGGCATGTGAGGGTGTGGCAGCAGGGGCGTGGTCAAGCATTAGTTGTAGACAGAGAGGAGGTGGGTCAAATCGGCAGGTGATGCATGAGGATTCTCACCTGTGCGCTGTCCATGTGCTTTCAGGGGAAGCCGGTAACCAGAGAGTTCAGCAACCCAGCACTGTGTGTGTGTGTGTGTGTGTGTGGTGAAATCACTGAGAAGCGAAAGTGAGTAAAAATAAAACGCACCATGTTTTCGCAGGCATGCCTCCCATCTCATCATCATCATCTTCTTCTTCCACTTACCCCGGGTTGGGTCACGGGGGTAGCTTAAGAAGTGAGGTCCAGACTTCCCTCTCCGCAGCTCTTCTGGGGGAACACAAAGACATTCCCAGGCCAACCAGGAGACAGTCTCTCCAGCGTGTCCTGGGTCCACCCTGGGGCGTCCTCCCGGTTGGACATGCGCGAAACCCCACACCAGGGAAGCGTTCAGGAGGCATCCTTATCAGATGCCCAAGCCACCTCAACAGGTTCCTCTCAATGTGGCGGAGCAGCGGCCCTACTCCGAGTCCCTCCTGGATGGCCGAGCTTCTCACCCTATCTCTAATTGCGAGCCCCGCCCCCCTACGGTGGAAACTCATTTCGGCCATTTGTAAGCGCGATCTTGTTCTTTCGGGCACTACCCAGAGCTCATGACCATGTCTCAGTCGGAAAAGGGTGGAATGCCCTCTTCAGGTCAGGGGTGAAGTTCTGCCCCAAGTAGAGGAGTTTACGTACCTTGGGGTCTTGTTCACGAGTGAGGGAAAGATGGAGCGGGAGATCGACAGGCGGATCGGGGTGGCGTCTGCTGTAAAGCAGGCCTTGTACTGGTCTGTCGTGGTAAATAGAGAGCTTTGGCTTTTTGCTCAGCTCTCTATTTACTGGTCGATCTACGTTCCTGCCCTCACCTATGGTCATGAGCCTCCCATCTCATTTCCCTTTAAACCATTAAAGTGCTCCAGAGAATACTCCTCATTAGAAGGCAGCCCGTGGAAACAGCCTGGGAAAAATAGAAAGCTATAGACGGTGTATAAAATTAAAATACATCGTTTTATCTGGTCACTGTGGTGGAGAATGCACCTCAAGGTTTACAGCTGATGGGAAAGAAAAGTGGACTGAAACGACCTAAATCGAGGTCTTAAACAGACGAACGCCATGGAGGAAATGATGATTAAGGCACATGTTTCAAGACCAAATGACTCAAAAAGCCCAGTGTAGCACCGAGCACTGACACACAGGCAGGTGTGTTAAACCCCACATATACACACACACACGTTTACTTGTGCACACTACACTGTTTAAAGATTAAAACTATTAAAGCTGTGTTTGGGCTTCCAGGTGGGGGTGGGGGGGGTGAGATGAATATGGCTATGTTTAGTGGTCTGTGGTGGAACTTGGAGAAACTAAAACCTCACAACCACTTCTTCAACACCAAGACCAAACAAAGGTGAGGAAAAACAACCGAGAGATGTCACGCCGTCCTTAACAACATCAAAACACGACATGGCGCTCCGGGGACCGAGCTAACTTCGGGAAGAGGGCACCAGGGCGGATTTTCCCCCAGAGATGCTTCGAGGAATCTACTGTTTAAAATCACCTTCGACGTGAATTTAACAGAAGCGAAAGGGACGTTCATTCGAAGCTGAGTTAAGAAATGAAGTCAGAGCGGATTGTTGACTGTGTAGCAGCACATGTTTTATTATCGAAGAGTGATATGTGCAAAAAGGGTGCTTTACTTGGAGCAATAAAAAAAAAAAAGCATATGTATGAATAAGTAAATAGACTCAGAAACAGAAATGGGTCAAACATTGTACTAGTTTGCAGGAATACATCCTTTTTTGGGGAAAAAGAAAAAAGTCTCAGACAGCACAGATGTGTGAAAGCATATTTAAAAGTCCTAAAATGCCACGAGCCATATTACTAGTAAAATAATAATAATAATAAAAATAATAATACAAAAAACCCACGACGTTGTGCTGTCATTTGCAAACATTGCACCGAAACCCAAAGGAGTCCTTGTGTAAAAGAGGTGGACCAGCCATTACTATTCCCTTAAGTTTGTTTTGATTATCTGACTCGCGTCTGTTCGTGACAACAATCTTCAAATAAAAAATGTATGCAAAATAATGGCTCCTATTTACACTGTTAATTTACAAAATAAAATTACCTTTCTAAAAAAAAAAAAGAAATATGTGCGCATATATATATACACACACATATATATATATATATATATACACACATACACATACACACACATACACACACATACACACACATACACACACATACACACACATACACACACAGACACACACACACACACACACACACACACACACACACACAGAGCAGAGA
>JAQMCW010000036.1:5052808-5064678 GCA_030068335.1 Chrysichthys cranchii | reverse complement strand
AGTTATTTCAGTGACCATTGTGGGTTTTTCTTTCTTTAACGGAAGGGTACCAACAATTTTGTCCACGTCTGTATATAGATTAATTGCCAACGATTATTTTCAAGTCTTTAAAAGGACATGTTCACGATTAGTTTCACAAATGCCCTGGCTCAGTGTTGTATGATGCAAAGTAAGCAGATGTACTGACAATGATATTATTGCCCTATTTAACTCCATTGCAGGTCTAGTGCTTACTGTTTTCGACCCTTATTTTTTTTTCCTGCGAGCTTGCTTCAGATTTCACCCTCTATATATCTCTCTCCTGTTCTCTCACTCAAACACACACACACACACACACAAATGGCTTAATCTCATTACCAGCATTACTCCAGCTAAAGTGTTCATACATAACACAAACACAGGTGTTTTTCACTAGCTGGATCCACATGCACTCATTTACCATCCCTGTGGTAGGAGACCAAAAAAACAAAAACAACAACAAAAAAAAAAAACCCCTTCCACTCTTCCCCTGTTCCTCCCTCCAGAGAACACACGCAGACATACACACCTTGCAAACACACTTGACTAAGGTTCAACAGCAAATTAATACTGAATAAACAGAACCAGCTCAGCTTGGTTACACCTGGTTTAGTAAGAACGGAATCTTATAAAGCGTCTCTGCAATAACCACAAACTAGAAACATAAGAAAAGCAATTATCTAGTAAATGTAAAGGCATTTTTTTTTGCCCCTTAGTTTAGTTCTTCCCGTCTCTCACAGCACCGGGTGTAGAGAAATACGCACGCCAGCCTGCATGTGAGAACATGCCCTATGCACCTGGGATGTTGGCTCCACCTGAGCCTCTCATTTGCACATCTCATTTGCGCTCCTTCACCCCTATCGGCTGTCCCTTACCCAGCTGTTTACTTTACACTACACTCCCTGCTTCAGTTGGCTTCCAAAGTACACGGCGACTGACGCGGCCGTTCCTTCTCGGCGCGTGTGGTGGAGCCTTTCGGCCTCGCAATTTAATTAGAAAAGCTCTGGCTCGGTAAAATGTTATTAAATGTGACATGCTAAATGAGGACATACACTCCAGGGAAAGATCAATGACTGGTGCAGAGCTGTTTGCATGCACAGATACTCACCACTTCATCCGAGGTGAAGTCGATGAATCCGGGCAGGATGAGGAAATCACTGGGCCAAACACATCAGATAACGAGATGTTAATTAGAGAAGATGGTGAAGACACAGATATGCAGTACACACACCATTACCTTTACATGAATAAATAATACTGGTGTGTGAAGAGTGTGCGTCCTGCAGATAGCATTTACCGGCATGAGGCAGACACTAGTATTGTATTGCTTACGTTTAGTCATTTTAAAAACAGAGCAAAAGGATGGCCATCTGAAACCTCTGAATCATTGAGCCACAACCCGAAAGCAAATGACGAACAACGGACCAGCGATAATATTAAGCACTCATTTTTCTGCCGCTCACCAGTTGCAGTGCTCTGCACTCATATAACAGGAAAGCTGGGCTCTTTATACCATGAATATGCTTTCGTTTTAGTCGAGCTGAGAAACTTGGCCTGCTGTAACAACCAGCTGTGTGTGTGTGTTTTATAGGTTAATTTAATTCTAACTGGAGGTCAAGATCTCTCAGCTTCCAGTGACATGTCGTAAGTGCAGACTGCAAGCACTGAGCCTTTAAAATAAAAGTGTACAGGTAGTCCTCAAGTAACGATGTAGATGCGTTCGGCCACAACCACCGCAAGTTGAAAATATCGTAAGTCGAACAACCGTATTGAACCACTTAGCCTACCTTAGGCATCTCAGCCTAGCTTAGCCCAGCTTATGTCACCAGGGTGATATTATAAGTTTATAATTTATTGTTTTTCCTGTTTGTTTGAAACTTCACCAACATCTCAAATGATCTTTTATTTGATTAGTTAAAATATTTGTGTTCAGACCACAGTCCCATTGAAGAAAAAAAGTGCAATTTGGAAGTGTGTGTATTCTGGGTACTGTCTTTTGTTCAAAGTGTCCAAGCATTTCAGGTTGCTAAAGAAAAAGTTTCACAATTTTCGAAGAGATCGCTACCCTGCAAACACAGTACGTACAACTAACGTTAACGTATGGTTCTCCTATGGTTAGTGTTACAAAAACCTTCTGCCAACTCAGAGAACGTTCTCTCCAGGATAATGTCAGGGGAGCATTAATACAACCAAACGGGAACGTTCTCCAAAGGGTCCCATATTACAAACGTTACGAGAATGCGCCATAACCAAAACATGCGACCAAAAACGAAGGTTATATATACACATGATACACTTTCAAAGCAAACCACAGGACAACCAACTAACCTTCTTGGAACGTTCCTGTAACAAACAAACAAACAAACCAACAAACAAACCAAAAAAAAAAACAAACAAAAAAAAAAAAAAGAAACAGGGTCCCCGAATGTCCCGGGAATCAAAAAATGTTAACTGGGTAACAGTGAATTTGCAGAGGTTTTGCTGCACAGGGAGCTAGCAGTCACACGCTTTCAAAACAACAACAAATCGAACAAACTGGATTCTGGGAAGGGCGAGTCGGCTACCTTAACATACCTGGCGTTTGTAACTCTGCCAGAAAAGATGACTCGAGCAACTGTCACATTCCTTTGTTTCTTATTGTGCACGTAAAGTTTACATTACTAATAACCGAGAGATTATACCGAGTCATATTTCACTCCAATAAAATCTACAACAGTGGTCTAGAACAATACAGCATCCGTCGCAACGTAGAAAAATATGCATAATGTGTCAACGCCTGACTTATGTCACCAAGTATGGCTACATGAATAAGGTAATCTAGTTATAAAGTGCAGTGCCAAGAAACGTCCTGTTAATGTTCTGCCCTTCAGCGGCATTAGTCTCACAGCAGTCTCTCCGAGGACGAGACGGACGCAGGGGTCGCTATTCGTAATCTCATCACCCTGATGACAAATTCTACACAAGTGAGTGGAAGTGAAAGACTGACCCGGTCAGTGTCTCGCTCGCTCTGCGACACACAGTGCTATCGTTAAGAGTCTGAGAATGACATGCAGATACAGCCTCCATTAGAGCGCATTACAGATAGTGTCTGGATTGTGGCCATAAGCAAAACCGTTACTTTATTAATAAGTTAATCGCGGCTGACATCACCAGTGATCGTGCTTTGCGCCGTTCCTGTAGAAACGTACGAGGTGATGACCCTCTTTCCTTCTATCTTTCCATCAATATCCCTCTCTCATCTCGCCTCGCCTCGATGTCTGTTTCTCTGTTTCTATGGATACAGTCTCAAGGTTGCCATAGAGCTCAAAGCCATCTCCCTGACAGATGTCCTGAGAAGTGGTGGTCTAAAAAAAACAAAACAAAAAAAACCAATACAACAGTAGCTGCATATACACTCTGCTCTGTAAAACTACGCAGCACGTCCCCCTCAAAAGAGCTATAAAAACTTTCCAACAAGCAGCATTCTTCATAAGGAAATATAAAAACGCTTGGGTGCGTATTTACGAGATTACCTTTAGTTAAAGGCGTGACTGGTGGTTTTAGTGGATGTAACCGATTTAAAACTCAAAACACGGCGCTCTCATGATGAGTTAAACTGAAACCAGGAACTCTTTGGAAACACAACTGGAAAGCAAGTACAGGCACCTCCCTGTTCTACTTGGTTAAACCACATGGTTTGTTTTTTCCTTTAGTTTACAAGCCCTGAGCCCACACAGATACCAGAGTTTCTCCTCCGAGAAGGTTTATAAATAGTTCCTTGAACATGAGGAGACCTACGCCAAACATACTGCAAGAATGGTCCGATTTCATATGCACAAACCTGTTTTAACACACAGAGCTCAACCCAGGTCTGGATATTTATCATATTGACGAGTAAAACAGTGGTGTTTAGAGCAGGGAAATGGGCCTCGCTCTTCCTATGTCACTTAACAAACTAACATCAAAATAGCAGATGCCAGATTTACTAATCATGCACAATCCAAATGGGCTAATTTGATTCTTCGTACACACATGAGAACTTGATTGGTTTAACCAGATTGAGTGATTTGAGAATACTGGGCTCTCTGGTTTTGCCTGGAAGTGACACATACTGTATACTGAGAATTGAAACCATAAACGGAGACTCATGGTTTTCAGTCTCGCTATATAGATCAGTGATTAGCTGATGCAAATGGTACGGAAGCCTGCTCGTCTAAAGAAACCAGGCGCGTAACTTAATTTGTATAGCCGTGGTTCAATCTGTCTGAAGAACAGACCAATATGAGCGTCGGTCTTTCTAATTACGTTATGGAAGACAATGGCAATATCTCTCCTGTCCCCTTGGAAACACTTTAATTTGGAAAAAGTTTACCCATGTCAAATCATGGGCACCAAGACCAGATTTAATTAAGTTGAGGGCTCGCAAGAGCAATTACATCGTCTTGACTGAGTAATCATCTGATATAATTAGTAACCTATCGTGTGCATGATGTTCTGCATTTCCACACGTTTATGTTCAGCAAACCGGTTCCTCACCGTGTTGGAGCTTACAGGAGAGTTAGAAGAACATCGGGACCTTTTCACATCATTAACAATCTTATCCTGTTAACACCCAACCTTGGACACGCAGATAAAAAAAAAAAAAAGAAAAGAAAAAAAATCCTTCTGCATCAGGTGACATTCAGTCTTGAGGAAAGTCTGACCGATTCTAGCACACTTGTAGTTTTATAGGATTTAGTGCTCTTATTTAGAAATGAACTTTAATCTGAGCTTAGGGGAAAAATTTGTGGTCGGGCAGATTTAAGAGAACATCGAGTATGGTTCTCTTCGAAACGCAACTTCACTGCTTATACTAAGTTACAACTTTCTAGACTGACTCATGTTGAGTGAGGAGTGAATTAACTCATGTAGAGTAGAAGAGCACCATGGTAGTGTAGCTGTTGCAGAACGCCACTCACCTTTTTTTTTTGTAATTGTAGGGTAGTTCTGCCCCGACTTTTCTAACCCTACGTTATTAGTTCATTATAGCGTGTGGATGCTGCAAGCCGGTGGATCTCCAGAACCGGCGTGGCGTATCCCTAAACTAACTCACAGGTTGTCATTCTTGTTATTTCTTCAGCTCAGGAATAGCTGTTGATCAGTTGTTTTGTCAAATGAGGCGTGGTCAGAACATGACGTACTACTCTAAGACCACGCCGAGGAACATCATGTTCTAGCATAACTGCGCCTTAACCGTGGAATGAGGTCTTACTTGTAGGTGAGACCGTCTCCTATAGCAAAGAGCTGCTGGGCAGTGAGTCCATCTTCTGGTACATAGCCGGTTCCTCCACTGATCAGGTAATCAGCCATGCTGTAGAAACACACACACCCCATATATAAACAGAAATATCTGTCGCTCTCACCATTGGGACGGTTTTCCTAGACGTGCCCAAAGCAAAGGATGTAAGTATGTAAAACGCTCATCTACACATGTGTTTTGTGGTCCCAATCTATGCCTTTATTACAGTTTAGAGTACTCATCATCCTTGCAGTCCTCAATAGGCTGTGCACCTCCCAACCTCATACCCCAGGCAATACATCAAGTGCATCCACAGATCATGAATATCCTTAAGATTAATACATCATGTGCTCATCAACTATGAATACAGCACCTGAATCCCACGTGGATCTCTACTCCTTATATAAGTGCACCAAGTGGTGTGTGGAGTATTGCCTGCTACACCCTACCCCAGGTACCCTATGCATCCTATACAGTGCGTGTGGATGTAGCTTGGCTCCCTAGCTACGTATATATGAACGACTTACGTGACTTACGTATCTTACGTAGCACCTTACGTAGTGAACTACACCCGATACAGAGCCGTTTGGGATCCAGCCACTGATTTTTCTTCAGGCTATGTGCGCTTTTTTCTCGGTTTATCCTGTAGATAAAAGCCCGTTTGTTATGTTTCCCGTCGTCTTTTGCAGTAATAAAGGTGAAAACGAGGATTAAAACGCTTAAAAGGGACTTACGCGAGTATTGGAGATTCAGCGAGGGTGTTTCAGCAGAGAGAACAAAGATACGTAGAAACGCTTCCTGAGGTGAAATATATGAAGAAAAGAGAAAACGAAGGCCCTCCTCTCGGGTTACTCACATGACGGGAGCTTATAAAGGCTTCATAAGAGTAAAAAAAACCAAACCAAACAGACCCCAGGACAGTAAAGCTCGTTGTTCATGTATAACGGCTGAGCAGCGCGTGCTCCATCTGCACGAGGCTCCAATTTTCGAATCTTTCGTCCCACGTTAGAGGGGGGAGAGGGAAAATGGTGGTGCAGTGACGCGGGCTGGCCTGTAGGTGTCTCTGTTGAGTTGTTATTGTTATTTTATATGTCTGTAGCGTGTCCGTGAAAGAGTGTTGTAAACATCCGGCCTGCTTCATCTCCGACACGGAAGTGTTCCCTTTACGAAGGAAACAGAAGCACAAAGCTAGCACGGAGCACATCCTAGCAGTTTGGCAAAAAATAACTAAAAATAAACAAATAAATAAGTAAATAAAGCTCCTGAAGGGGAGGCGCGCGCGCCAAAAGCAGCACTGAGACCCAGCCCTGCACTCACTAACTAACTAACTAACTAACTAAGTAACTAACCAAATAAATAAAAACTTCCTCTTTACTAAATCTGTACACTGCATTAAAGTCTAGCATCACGTCCTGTTGTATTTCATAACGAAAAACTCTTTCACACATTCGTATTATTATTATTTGTAGTGTTGTTGTTGTTATTATTATTATTATTATTATTGTTATTACTCATATTCCTATAAAGTAAAAATAGCCATGAAGATTTTTTAACCTATTTCATTGGCGCACTATATAATGCATGTATTTATCGAAGGCAGGCTTGTGTATTCGAAAGTAGTGACAAATCGATTCATTGATCCGACTCTTTCAGAGGAGTCGACTCGTTTTTGTGTTTTTGTTTTTTCCAGCGTAAATGAAAATCTTAAAGAAGTCCATACAGAGGCAGGCTCATAATGATGAACTGATTCTGTGCTGGCTTGCAAAGTTTGAACAATTCTTCGAAATGGATCTGTAATCCTTAATGCACCTTAGTGTTGCGTGAGGAACACTGTACACCATGCACCTTAATGTGTGCAGTTATACCTGCACTGGACATAGAATTTATTTATTTATTTATTTTTTATTTATTTTTTTTATTTTTTTTTTTATTTTTGATGTATGTTTGGACTGGACCTTTTAATTTTTCTTTACTGTGTTTTTATTAGTATTTATTGCATGCCTTTTTATCTTTAGCATGTGCATACTGCTGGAATTTGTGAATTTGCTTTGGGGATGAAAAAAGGATCTATCTTTCTGTCTGTCTATCTAGCTATCTATCTATAACATTAAGTGCACTTGTTGCTTTGTTCGTTACAAGGTACAGTATGGCATCATGAAACAATTTAAGCCACCCTTAAGTCATTTTTAAAAAGTACTGTCATTGTGTAAAAATATTGCAAAGTAAAAAAAGGACAGGACCGTGAGCCAAAAGAGTCTATTCTTCTTAGTGAGCTGAGCCAAATATCTGACTTACGGAAAGGAGACTGTATTCCCGTCACTAGTCCGGACACCCTCTTGCATGGTCACTATATATAAAACAGTAATTATATGTGTGTAATTGATGTACAGTACAGTGTGTCTGCACAGTGCCCAACCTCCAACCCAACCCAGGCCAAAACTTTGAGTCACTTGGCAAGAGTTGCCTCAACAACCCTGCCTCAAACTCACCAAATTGGCAACACTGAAGAACATTTTAAACCCACATTATTAATCCTGTTATAATAATAACATCACATCTGCAGAATTTGCTGAGTTACCAAGCTAAAAGGCCACACATAACCAGACTCTGATAAATATAAGCCCTTAGTTTGATAACCACACTTTGCCATGTAATGTATATTTAACTTAATTTTGTCCAGATGTTGCAGCTTTGTGGAATTGTTTTATGCGTCAGCTAAACCTGACTAAATTTAGACCAACTCCGTACTGGAGGCTGGACAAAATGTTCTGAAAGACTTCAGAAATATGGCATTCGCGCTCCTATAAATGAGAGACGTTGTGAAGCAGATTAGCTGATCACACTGAAAGGCAAGTCTGCACAACATTAAACCACTGACTTTGTTATGTAAAGTTTCACTGTGCGTTATGCTCCACTGTATACCATTTCTTCTGAGTTAAATGTTACTTTTTCATGTTTATTCTCTGTTAAAACCACTCATGTGACGCGTGCGTATATAACCGAGCGCCTCTAATCTGTCTCTTCTAGCAGGGTTCCAGTTTTAAACCACAGATTAAATATACTCGATACAGATAAATTTACTAATGTAATCCTCCTGCTCATTTTAACTCTGCTGACGGATAGGAAGGCAAATGGTCATATTTGAATAGTGCTGAAGTATATCAGAACTATACAAGAACATTAAAACGAGGAAGTGTTGTCGTATTTTATTGTTGTTGTACTTCTGCTGTCAGGCTCCAGTAATCCTTATAGGGATTTCAAGTCAAAGTTGACATATATTTCCTTTCAGTAGGCGTAAAGTGGGGCTGAAGCCAGCGTGTCTGTAACCCCGTGCCCGGCCTGCAGCTCGGCCCGAGCTCTCGGTGGCTAAGAGGATTGTCAGTTCCAGGTACAGATTCACTGTGCTTTTTAAAGGCAAGCTTTACACAGAGGGTCAAAACCACTTCCCAATCCACTCTGGCTGCTTTTTGCAACAAGTCTTGGGCGAGACATACTTTAGTGAATGTTTTTAGTCTGAGTGGCTCACCTGTCTTCTGTCACAAATGTGCAGATACATAAAATTACGTAGTAAACCAGTCGTAAAATACTGATCCTCTGAAATGCACATCTACATATAGAGGATAGTTTCTCATGCTAGAGACACGTGTGTGTGTGTGTGTGTGTGTGTGTGTGTGTGCGTGTGTGCGTATACAAGGGACATCATTAGTGTAGCAGTGAAAACACACTCATGTTAACAGCCCAAAATGCTGTCGTTACATATTGGACTGAAAAAAAAAAAATGCAAGCTGTTAGGCTGAGTTTAAAAAAGAAAAAAAAGAGTGAGAATATCAGCGTTCAGGATTTGGTACTGAAAAGCAGAGACACGTGTGATTTGGTTTCAAACAAGGACATCTCAGTCCCAAGTTTTGTTTGTTAGAGTAGCTTTAATAGGGATTAGATATTAATCTTCCTTAGGAGTAAATATTTAAAGACAGCAGTGTACTTACATTTTGCATGAGGTGTTAAGGTATGGTTTGTTTGTTTGTGTGTGTGTGTGTGTGTTGATGATATTCAGGAAAAACTGACACAAAAAGATTCGTCATGTCACCTGTCTTTCTGTTTTCTCCTATCTCTCCCTTGCACCTGTTTTCTCTTGTGAACACCAGAGTGAGGCGGATAAAGATCTCTTCCATACCTCTAAACGTAAACATAAAAACGTGAACAATTAAGAGGGCTTTTGTCGTTTAACCCCTTTTGCCCGGGACGCACTAACATTCATGAAACTACTGGCCGATTACAACTTCCGCTACACAGACGTACACAAGAGTGTGTGCTGTTTTCGAGAAATGTAGCAGTGTCTCACCTCTCTGGCTCGTACCCGGCCTGGATGCGGGTGGCGCTGTAGCGCTGAGCTGCCGTCTCGTGTCCGTGCCCATGGCCATGTGGTGTGTTGTGGCTGAACGGCCCGTGAAAGTGGTGCTCCGGGTCTCTTGGGGAGAGCCATGGCCTGGCTGGCTCTGTGTCCCCTACGATGCGGCGGTAGTCGATTTGGTAGCTGTCACGTTCCCCGTCAGCGTAGCGCTCATAACCGTGGCCCTCCATCGGAGCAAAAAGCCAAGTGTTCTCCTCCGCTGTGGCCCTGCGCCAGTCAGACTGACGCCCCACGACTCACTGACCCAGAACAGCTAGTGCACTTCGGAGTGCGCATTCACCAGGGGTCACGCTGGAGCAACGCTCACACACACACATACACACAAAAGTTTGATCCTCAGAAGCTGGATTCCTCCAAGCAGGAGAGCAGTCTGAGGGTCATCCAATACTCATCATGCAAGCAGCTGATTTCAGTTTTGCGCTAAAACTGTGGGTTCCTCCTACATTCAATGAGTCTGGAACAAGTGGTCTCCAGAGCTGCCTGAGCTGGTGTTACTGCAGATGACTCCTGTTGGCTTAGACAGACTGTTCTTAAACAAATCTGTCCTCAGGGACGAGAGGAGACGAAGTCGCCACTTCACCACAGAGAGTGGCAAGTTACAGCAAGGAACCAATGGAAAAGCAGAACGTAGGGTTTGGATGAAAACAAAACCCTAATTTGTTTAGGCTGCAGGACGATCTGTGTGTCTGTGCCTCTCTCTCTCTCCCTGTCTCTCTCTCTCTCCAGCTTAGCTCTGTTTCTGACAGAAACGCGTCACTTTCACAAAGAGGATTGCAGCATTAAGAGTGCATGTCTGTGTGTGTGTGTGTGTGAATGTGTGCATGTGTACGCGCGTGTGTGTGCGTGCATACAGTATGAGTGTGCTCTTGTTGGGAGGAGAAAGTGTGCGAGAGTGCATGCTGGGTAATGGAGGAAAGATAGATGAGGGAGGGCACTCAGGTGCAGCACTCCCTTCGTACTTTCTCCAAAAAAACCTCTTCATACGTGCACGTAAGAATGTGTGTGCAAATACTTCGTGCATGCGTGGGTGTGTGAGACTAGTGCACATCTTGGCAAGTTTGTCACAAGTTCCACGCCTGTTTGTGAAAATGGAAGCGAGTGTATGCTGTGCAATGTATGAGCAGGTAATGGAAACAGACTTCTCCCTCAGAGACAAACAGAGTCAAATCCCAGAGTGTGTGATGGTTGTGAGGAGTTCGCCCAAGAGACTGGTTGGTTGTGCAGCACAAGCAACGGGTTCAGATGCACTCTTTATACTAACATACTCAACAACACACTGATACCTGCGACTTCTAGCAAATACACAGGGGAAATGTTTTGCTTACAAGAGACTTATATTTTAAGTGTGTTTTTAACCGCCAAGTGATTCAGTAGACATATGAAACTCTCACACTCCAACATCAGTACTCATCCCCTGCTTGTCCTTCATCCGTTTCAGGTCAGTTTTCCGTATACATCAGGGCTTTCAAAGATTTTCCATTCACAGCCAGGGGCCTCTACAACCTCTGCCTTTTCATCACAGCACAGATTTAGTGCACACACACACACACACACACACACACACACACACACACACACACACACATCACCCAGCCATTCAAATGTAAGGCACAGTAGGCAAATATGAGCTATCAGGTTTGTTTAGTGGAGCCATCAGAGCGTCACCGTTCTGAATTTTATACCCACAAACCCATACACACACATTTTGTATCATGTTAGCGAGATATTTTCTAGTTTCCTCGATTCTAGATGACATTATTTATACTGATATTTAGGAATTTTCGAGTTTTAGGTCAAAGCCTTTTAATCTGAGTGGCCAGTCAATATAATTATAATAAGTACATATTAACAACACTGATAGTAGTCGACACTGAATGAATGTCTCCCACTATAACAGTAATAAGCTAATAATATTTATTATAGTTATGTGTTACATATGTTTTGTATACAGTAATACATTGCGCATTCGCGAGGTTAGGTTCCAGACCCCGGCGCGGATGTGTGAAAATCGCAGATGTTTGGTGGAGTCACTAAAAATGCTAATAAATGCTTATTTCTAAAGCTTAAACCCTAAATATGACTCAAATCATGCTCCCGTCTCATCTCATCTCGTCTTCTCCCGCTTATCCGGAAGGGCCGGGTCGCGGGGGCAACAGCTTCAGGAGGGAGGCCCAGGCCCTCCTC
>JAQMCW010000036.1:5030102-5046283 GCA_030068335.1 Chrysichthys cranchii | reverse complement strand
ATTCATACAGTGTATGTACAGTATATGCTGTATATAATAGTACTTTTATACACACATAATCTATAAATAATGTACAATTTACATTTTTTCCCATAAGTAGCAGTCAATAAATTATTCTCAGTTGTTGGCGTGAACAGGTTGTGCTGCCAGTACATTTCTCCCTATCTCAATTATTTATTCCACGTTATCAGGTTAATTATTCAGGTAATGTTATTTTACTGTAAAGATCTTTCATCTAGTACTAAAAAACAAACACCATCAGCACTTGTTAAACCAGAGTGTTTACTGTGTAGCAAGCATATGGCTAATATGAAGGCTTGTTTATTCATGATAAAAGTTAATAAAGAAAAGGTATTAGCATTGCAGTGGTGTTCTCACAGCACCACGCTGATTGTACAATAGTATAAAGGGTTATAATAGTTTAAAGTCTAAAGCAGCGTTTGTTTTAATAGCCTTGCTGTCTTTCTAAACAGACCTGCATTTACTGAGGACAGAAACACTTCACTTCTTTCCCGTTCTGGATCAAGACACTTGATTATCTGAAGTAGGCGGCAGATGTTATGGTCTACGCCGCCACCCTTGCGCTCCTCAAGTGCTTTTATGTTGTGATTACTGAAGTGGCTTATCTTTTGACTTGTAAACAGCTTGAGCAATCAAAGTGTTTCAGGAGAGTTTGAATCATTAACATGTACAGTTTTCATTTTAGGAGTAAATGTACATAATTCTAGCAATAAATGTAATTTATATGAGCCCAGCCAGGTGATAGTGACTAAAAGGATTGTCATAATGATAGGGGGCACTGTTGTATTATTGATCAAATGTATGATATCTTTGCAAGTGAAAATATATTGAATATGGGCAAAAGTAGCTAATGTTTTTATTATTAGATTACGTGATCACTCACTCACTCATCTTCTGCTGCTTAATCCTGTTCAGGGTCGCGGGGGGAAGCTGGAGCCAATCCCATCTGACTTCGGGGCAAATGGTGGGGTATACCCTGGACAGGTCGCCGATCCAAGACAGGGCGACACACAGAGACAGACAACCATTCACACTCACATTCACACCTACGGGCAGTTTAGAGTCACCAATTAGCCTAATCCCCTCTGTGCATGTCTTTGGACTGTGGGAGGAAACCGGAGTACCCGGAGGAAACCCACATGGACACGGGGAGAACATGCAAACTCCACACACAGGTCGACCTCGGGAATCGAACCCAGGACTTTCTTGCTGTGAAGTGACAGTGCTAAACACCACACGACCGTGCCGCCCCATTATGAGATTATTATAAATAAAAATACCATTATTCAAAGTGTTTCAGATGGTTTTATACATTCCGAAAAAAAATGTTTCTTTCTTTTGGCAGATTAGTTTGTTTCTTTCTAGAAATAAAAGCTTAAAATTAGAAAAATAACAGTGTATGGCAACAGAACAAGCATGAAATTAGTAACACATGCCTCGATATAGGATATAATAGTCATATATTTGGTTGGTTGTAGCACTGTAATAGGAAATGCCGGATAAATATCTAAAAAAATGACAAAAATATAAAATAAAAAAATCAAACATATATATATATATATATATATATATATTTGTTTGTTTGTTTGTTTATTTTTTATGGCATGTAATCACAGAAATCCTACAAGAGGGTCATTTACATAAAATCACAAACACCACGCGAGTGGTTCATTTAAACAGCTCATTGTGATGGGTACATGGCTGTAATTAACATACACTGTGCACTGAGCAGGTGCACAATAGGAAGGTCTTTTCATGTACACATACACAGACATGCCACAATCTGTCAACAAATTCATGACATGATGTATGATTTAATAGTTGCAATAAATACTAATACAATTCAACCATCTTTCCCTTTAATTCTTCTCACCTCATCAGAAAACACGTGCACCGTACAGAGCTCCTGCTTAGCTGCATGCCTACAGTCAGAGCTACACGTAACCTGTTCTTCCCCAAAATAGAGCAGCAGGTAACGTACAGCATGCTTAAGTATATTTCAACCCTACTAATCGTACCACAATAAGCTAACATAAACTGATCTTAATACTAAAAATAATATAATAAAAATACAAGTTCTCCCCGAGTTACGATGGCCCGACTTATGATTTTTTGAAGTTACGATGATGATTGCGATATGCTAAAAATTGTAAAATATTTAGAAAACATTTCAAATTCGCAGGCAGGCATTGCCGGGAGGCCAGCGTAACAGCGTATGACGTACATGGACATTCGGACAATGCCCAGAAATATGCAGACGATAACGTGGATGATGCCCAGATCACTCACCTCACGCGATGCCTCACTCTCTCCCGCAACTCACGGAGTTACCTTGTGTATTGGTGTACTGTACAGTTCATTACCTCGGGTTTTTTTTGAGTGCTTCAAGAGCTAATTTTAATTTAAAAGCATGTCTTCTACAGGAAAAAAATCCTGGGTAGGCTAGGCTAAGCTAGGGTGAGATACCTAAGCTAGGCTAAGTAGTTCAACACAGTGGTTCGACATATGATATTTTCAACTTACCATCGTTGAGGACTACCTGTATATCTTAATACTAATACTATGGAGTTTTGAGCTACTGTGAAGTCTCCTGTATGAGGATAAAATATAATAAATAAACATTGGGGGCCTTTTTTAGGTTCGGTGAAAATGAATAGGCAGAGAAAGTCATGTTAATATCCAACAATTTATTAAAAACATATACAGGCTTGATTTTCAGAGCAAAAAGGTCATGAGGTGTCTTTTTGGATAATAAACCGATGCTTTGTATTCACAGTGTACATTATAATACCGATACGTTACGTGTGTGCCTGGTCTGTACATGCACAGTGGAGTCCAAAAATCTGAGACCACTCGTAAAATTTTGCATTCTTTTCTTATTTAATACTTTCGTTAATATTTTTCACTACAGATGATAATAATACATATATATATTAAGGCTTTATAAACCATTTCCACTCTCTTATAAGCACGTCCTATGCTCTTAAACACAAATAATTTTAACAACATATAAAATTCTACATGCGTACCTACTGCCGGTGAGGTCACTTCCTGTTTACAGCCTGTTTACTAGCTGAAGCGGAAGTGGCGTACACCGCCACTGTGTATTCATCCACTGATGAAATACAGTGCATACTGTTTTATTTTCATTTAAATGTTCTTTTAATGTTTGAATTAACATTTTTTTTTAAATTATATTTTAGATTTTAGATTCCAGAGTCCCGCGAAAGCCCAAAAAATCCGCGAATCAAAATTGGAAAATCCGCGATGCACTGAACCCGCGATAGGTGAACCGCGATATTGTGGGGGTTCCTTGTATTTCAGCGGAAGAGATAAGACTCTTTTGTACCAAGTAATTACAACGCTCTGTATCGCAAACCTTTGCTTTCTTTCTTTTAAATTGTTCAGAAATCTCAGTGTGGTCTCAGATTCGGAGCCTACAGTATGTATATTCATGTTGCCCTTTTATTCACATTTGAGTGGATGCTTGAAACACTGAAATAGAAAGAAATGAAAAATGAACATCATCACAGCATGATTCTTCAAGTGCATACAAGAAGAGCTTGTTTTGTAGCACACCAAAAGACAATCGCTGGGATGCAATTGGCTTAACTTTGGCTCGTCACAGTCGATTAAGTTAACTTGTGCAGCTCTGTTTCGAAACTATGAATCTACTCTTGGGTAATAGAGAGTGCCACTGGGACAATTCTCAGAGCTTCATCAGGGCAGGCGTTACAGAAGTATGGATACACTCGCTCAGTGAACGCGTGTACAAAGGTATGCACATGAGTATCACTGACAGGGTCGAAGAAAGAGACGCGGCCTCCGTCCCAGTCCAGCAGCACTCGGATCCGCTGGAGTTTCACCTTCAGGTTGATCGGAATAAGCATCTCGTCTGACAAGCCTTGCCCATATTTCCCCTTGTAGTAACCTACGTGCCACAGACCCTGCTTTGGGAGGATTTCTCTGTGCTTAAACGCAGACTCAGAGATCACACCGACGGCCCAGGCCGAGCTGTTTCCCACCTCGACGTCCCAGCAGTGTTTACCTGAATCAAAGCCCTCAGAGCCCAGGACACTGGAATAGTCAGTGAATCTCAGAGGGTTCATGGGAAGCTCTGGACTGCTGTTATGGAGCTCCATTCTGGTCAGATTGTCAGTCAGGTGCAGACAGGGGTGAGCCGTGTTGGGGTCAAGGATAACAGGGGCTGGAGGTAGCAGAAAATGAAACAGATTTTGAAGAATTCAGCGGTTGACGCATCAGGTTGTACATTCTCAGTTTAGATTTAAAGCAAAAAAAATAGTCTTTCTTGTCTGGTTGGTCAGGAGATTTTTGATTTTGAATGCTACAGTAGAAAATCATGTTCTTTAAAGCATCAGTGAATAATTAAGGATTATTGGTTTCCGTCTGGAACTCTCCTGTCTGACAAGGAAAAACATCTTTTTTGCATAAAATCTTTAAGGGTTCGCTCAGAGGAACAAAGAATCTTTTCGAGTTAAAATGTTTTTAAGTGTGTAGTCTGAACAGCATGTAGCCAGAAATGGATGTGTCCTGCCAATAAGATAAGGCAGTATAAATGCTGATGTTAGAAAATGTGTAGAAATGCATTTGTTTATAATTTGATGGGATTTACATAATTAATAGATATTTATAGGTCTACTTCTTTTGATACTTTTTTTGTGTCATTACTGTATAATGTTAATGTAAGTTGGGGGTTCGTTGGGCCTGTTGGGGGCAATAGAGAGCAAGGAAAACCATTTATTTATTTATTTATTTGTGTGTTTATTTATTTGTTTGTTTGTTTGTTTACCATTTAAGTTAACTGCTCTGACTTTGTATGCTCTAACTTTGTATGCAGAACCCCACGCTTATAATATTTCTTTCTTTTCCTTTTGCAGTGCAATGATTATTATGACCATCAAAAACAGATTACAAAATGATATTTTCTATTTCAGATTCATTATTTGAATTAATGTATCAGCCCAAAATTATGAAGATATTCAGAGTGGGGTAAAAGCAGTGTGAAGTCTGATGTGGCTGTTCTGAGGTTGTGGTGAGGTCACCACATACACAAGATTAGTAAAAAGGTTTGTTTCTTTATTTTTTTATTATGTGTCACCTCATATTTGAACCCAAGTTATTCAGGAAGTCATGAATTACAGCTGGAAAGTTCCTACACTCTCCAGTCAACTTAAAATGTACAATTTGTTAGGAAACATGCATCACATATGTGTTCACAATCATTTCCAGGGGTGCCAATAATTGTAGCACATATCGTTTCGTAATGATGGAACAGTGGGATGGTTTTTCTCCGAATACATTTATTTCAATTAAAGGATGGATCCCCCGCCCCCCTCTAGTTAGATGAAACTACTTCACCAAAAGGTGGATTTTTTCTAACTCTTTTTACTAATCTTTCCAAGGGGTGCCGAAAATTGTGGAAGACTCCACAATTACAGTACTCCAAAAAGTACATATCAGACATGTATCAGATTTCAGTACCACAAATGAACCTGGACTAAACTGAAATGAAAAATCACACTGAATAATGAAATATTACTGTTCACACTGTCAAGGATAACCAAATCAATGTAACATCTAACCTAGGTAGCGTTTACATGCAGTCTGAAGGAATCGTCCGTATATATTTCAGATGTTTTAATGTACTGAAAGGAAATATGCACAACTGAACTCACTGTATTTGATAATACTAAGCATGTTCTCCCACACTCTGAACTTCAGGTTGCCCAGATGTTTTGCCACGTCGATCACCGAATCGGAATTGATCTGAGGATCCTTCTGCTCACACTCAGTCCTGGAGGAACGTTCAGAGGTCAGAGCTGCTTGGGGTTTAGACTTGTTCAAAGTCACAAAGAGAGAGAAACAAACGGCTAAAATACATACCTTTTCACAGTAGCTTCATGGTTCTAGAATTAATAATAAGAAACGATCAGCTTTGCGTTCACACCAAATTAATCCTTTTTTTTTTTTTTTTTTTTACATAAATGCAACTTTTTACCTGCAGAAATGAAATATTGTTGGCTTCTATTTCTTTCTCGATGGTTGTAACTTTGTCAGAGAGGATTAAAATGTCTCGGGTAATTTGGGTCATCTTCAACACAGCTGCGTGAGCTTTTTGCTTCTCTTCTTCTCTCAGAGCGGACACTCGGGCAGCCTCTTCATCCCAAAGGAACTGGTGAATCTTCTCGAACTCCCTCCTGATCAGAGCCTCGGTGTAGTGGGCCTGACACTGGAATAATATTGATCTCAGACGTGACTGCAGCATGCAGTGTTTACAGACAGTATTTACATTCTGTTCATGTAATGTAACACAGCGTTCTGTACTTCACTGATGAACAAATCCAGTTTTTACCTTAATATATTGCTCGGTTTGAAGGTAAGTGTCTTTTGCGTTCCTGAAGAGTTTCAATCGCTCCTTCAGCGGTGCCAGTTTTCTTTTCAAGTCCGACTTGAAATTGGGAAAAATAACAACACCGATAAATAAACCAGCAATGGCGGTTCTTCACATCACATCTTCTGCCATTTCTCCCTAAAGCGTTTTTATTTTACATGTCATGAAAATAAGATAAGTTACAAAAGTTAGTGAGTTAGCTCGTTAGGAAGGTAGGTAGGCTTGTTGTCACGAGAAGGAAAACATTTTGAACCGCAAAAACATATATATCGCACAGTGCTCATCGCTGCACTGCCATGATGCCCCATTAAAAATGTTTTCATTATTGAGAATTGATGAAAGAAAATTCAAATAAAAAACACGATGACCCCCAGGAGTCCCCGAGAACCTCAGGCACAAACACTTAAAACAACGATTGATTAAATGGAATAAATATTGAAAGTGTGCTTTATAAATCAATATGTTCAACAAACGATATATATCTTTCTGCTGATTTATATGAGGGCACTATAAGTCCTAATGTCCCCAGAAAATGATCACGATTATCCATATTTGCCTAGCATGCTTAATATTTGCACTTTTTTTTTTTTGGCCTTTTTTGCCTTTATTTTTTTTGGATAGGACAGTAGAGATTTTGACAGGAAGTGAGTGGGAGAGAGAGACAGGGAGGGATCGGGAAATAACTGCGGGGCGGAATCGAACCCGGGTCCCCGGATTTGTAGTATGGTGCCCTAGCCCGCCGTGCCCGGCACTTTTTTTTGAGTATCGTTACATTCACCTAAACCTAATCTGTGATGTAATCATTAGCGCTCCAGTAAACTTTTTCTACGCTGCAAAGTTTATTTAAACTCTCATAGTCTCGATTCATTTCAATTAAACCGCAAAAACATATATAGCCTGTTTCAATATAGTGATTTTTAAAGCACACTTTCAATATTTATTCCATTTAATCAATCATTGTATTTGTCTATGCCTGAGGTTCTCGGGGACTCCTGGGGGTCATCGTGGTTTTTATTTGAATTTTCTTTAATCAGTTATCAATAATGAAAACATTTTTAATGGGGCATCAGGGCAGCGCAGCGATTAGCACTGTCACCTCACGGTAAGAAGGTGCTGTGGCCCACCTGGGGCCTTTCTGTGTGCAGTTGACATGTTCTCCCCATGCCTGCATGGGTTTCCTCCAACAGTCCAAAGACACCCAGATGATGGCAACTGGCTAGTCTAAATTTCCCCTAGGTGTGAATGTGAGAGTGTATGGTTGTTCGTCTCCGTGTTAGCCCTATGATAGATTGGCGACCTGCCCAGGGTGTACCCTGTTTCTAACCCAAAGTCAGCTGAGATCGACTCGAACTTCCCTGCGACCTTTAATGGATACGCAGTATAAATAATTGATGGCTGGATTTATTTTGAATGGTCCCTTTCATTACACATACTGTAATTAGAGTTGATATGTAGTTAATATACAGCAGTTATAAACTTATTTGTCTGGTCGGGACATTGGGACATGTATTAATTCATATACAGTTCATGAGCTATGATTAATATCACTTCAAATGCAATGTTAACGTAATTTGTTTGCTCGAAGTTTCAAAGCTTTTAATGCGGTGTAACTGGTTACAGTTTAGTCGCTGAAAGGTTAAGGGCAAATAAGTCCTAATGTCTCCAGGAAATGATCACGATGGTCCACATTTGCCTAGCGTACGTGATATTTGCATTTTTTTTTAATCTCATTACATTCACCTAAAGCTAATCTGTGGTGCAATCAATAGCGCTCCAGTAAACATTTTCTACACTGCAAAGTTTATGGTCAAGGCACAAAAATCAAAGCCGGGGCTTGTAAGCATGAAACTCTCATAGCGTCGATTCATTTTAATAAGTCGCCTGCTCGTGAGAACACGTCAAAATACACAGGAGTGCAGGACGTGCAGATATTTAACTGATATGAGTATCTGTGTACACTCTTGCAGACGTAAAACCCTGTGACCACCTCCATACCTTCAAGTCCACCACCATTTCATCCAGCAGTTTAAAGCGGTGCTTATCATGCATTTTTGACGTTTGACACTCCACACACACCGGTTGTTTATGCCCCAGGCAGTAGTGTGTGAGCTTCTTGTTATGTAGTTCGCAGAGGATCTCAGCTCCATCTGAAGCGGTCTGGCTGAACTCCTGTACAAAAGCCTCACACAGGTTCTTCAGAGCACGATTACAGGGAGGATGATTCACTGACGAGCTGGTCCTGCACAGAGGACATGTGGGAGACTCGGTGTGTTGCCAGAACTGTTCCAGACAGAGCCAACAGAAGCTGTGAGAACACATCAGGAGCACAGGATCCCTGAAGACATCACGGCACACAGGACACTGAAGATAATCCTCAAAAAGACCTGGGCATGAGGCCATTGATCCAGATTAAACTCGTCCTTGGGACTAGGTATTAATCTTAAAACCACACACACAGACACACACACTGGATTTCTCTCTGTCTCTCTCTCTCTTTTTCTCTCTGTGTCTCTCTCTGTCTCTATCTGTATCTTTCTGTTTCAACTGAGCGAGAGGCATTTAAATACAGTAAAGCGGCACGGGTGCTTTCTTGATCCAAAAGGGGCGATTTGCATTCCACCCACCCCCCCGAACCTATCTAGGCAATTCTCAAGAACCATTCTTCCTGATACAGCTCGGCTTCACCAGAAATAGCTGATGTTGATTCAGTTAAGAGATAAATGCGCACATTTTCCACGACTGAATTCTAGAGAATTTCCCAGCGTTGTGACCGGGGACTGCACTCGTATCCTCTCTGTCTCCTGCAAACATTTTAAACTTGGCATGTTTGGGTTTTGAAGCAATTTGTGGCTGCAGCTAATTCATTAATTAATTGATTAATTAATTAATCAATTAATTAGTTAATTAGATTGTATGTCTTTTTTAATAAATTGGTTAAGTACTTAATTTATAAAGTTTAAGTCCTAGGGCTTAACAATCACCATATTCTTCTTCTGTTTTATCTTTTTTTTTTTTTTTAGAGTAATAATTAAAAAAGTTTAATGGCAACCCTTCTAAACAAAATACATATTTAATATCCAAGGCTTTAAAGTACAGAAACAGTACAGAACATGTAAGAGTGTGCTATTTCCTTTAGCTGATAAGATCTACAGATACGCACTGCGGTGAGCTCCAGGCCAAAGAGCAGCACGCACCAAAGTGCTCTAAGTGTAAGCATTTGTGTTATGCCATTTGATCTTTTTAAAAACAAAACCAGTTAAACCTGCCCGAAGCCTACCATTCTGTAGTTTTTGCAGCAAGTGTACGTGAATGCTCTAGTTCTTCATACCAGTCAAAATACTGTTTTTAAAATTGTTAGCATGTTTGCAATTTTCAAAAGCTTCACTGGAAATCATAACGCACTGAGTTTTGTCCAGTTATGTAAAACAATACCTATTTTAATTGCCATGCCATTGAAAATTGTCCCTTGGCCTTTTCCCAATCTTTAACTGTATAGTTTCATTTAGATGTTAGGCAACTATAACCTCATATATTTCTTCTTGCCTGATAGGTTTGAATCCTGATTTGGTCTTCTGCTATTTTCCCCCATTCACCTCAAGATTCAGTGTGTTGTGCATTTTGCGATGCTTTTCTGCTCACCATGGTTGTAAAGCATGGTTACTGGAGTTGCTGTAGCTGTCAGGTCAAACCAGTCTGGTCGTTCTCCACACACCGAAGTGCAGCTCACCGAAAGTGTGTGTGGTTTTTTTTTATACTATGTCATTCTGTGTAAACTGTGTTTTGTGTGAAACTCGCCTGAGATCAACAGTTTCTAAATGACTCTTTAGCTTTTTTGAATATCTCCAAGCTCGTTCATATGATTCAAACAGTGCTTGGGTCCTCCTTTTGTGAACGCATTTTGGATGAAGGGAGCACACATGTGCCATGTGATTGTGCAGTTGTCAGTGAAAGCAATATACCGCAAGATAAAGTGACTGTCGATCTCACCAAGTGATGCATCAGCTTGTCAGGAGACTGACCATGCATGATCAAACAACAGCTAGGGCAGATGGCGTGCTAAAAAGCATGTTGATGTACAGGTCCACTATCTCTTTCATCGAAATTCAGTTGTGCTTTCCTCAGAAAATGGCTTAATGTCTTAAGCTGTAAGTATATTTTTATCATTCACTGTCATGTCACCCGACACTGTCATAACACTCGAGCTAAACTAACCGGACTATTCAAAAGAACTCGTCATTTTTACACAGACATTAAATGGCAAACAGGATAACACTTGAAATGTTTGGGGTTTTTTTTGTTTCAGCTGTTTCAAATCTGAGCTACAACTGTATAACTGTATATTCTATTCAATTCAACTTGATTCATATAGCACGTTTAACAAAAGACATAGTCACAGAGGACTTTTTCCAAAATCTGGATGGAGAGTCCTTCAGCCAGAGGTGGCAGTGGCAGGAAAAAAATAAACAAAAATGATATGTTTTATATGATACATTTTGAGAGGATCCAGACTCAAAAGAGAACCCATCCTTTTCTCTGTGACACCGAACAATGCGATTATAAATTATTACAGTATATAGGTGTAGGAAAATTAATGCAAACAGTACTAAGTGTGGGCAGCATGGTGGTGTGGTGGGTAGCACTGTCGCCTCAAAGGAAGAAGGTCCTGGGTTCGATCCCTGGGGTCGAACTGGGTGCCTTTCTGTGTGGAGTTTGCATGTTCTCCCCGTGTCCCTGTAGGTTTCCCCCGGGTACTCAAGTTTCCTCCCGCAGTCTAAAGACATGGACAGAGGGAATTAGGCTAATTGGCAACTCTCAATTGGCTGTAAATCGGCAATCGGCACCCCCCGTGTGGCCAAATCTTAACAATGCACACCCCCCAACATTTCACTGCGCAGGTGGGGAGGGTTGGGTTGGGTCGCGTCATACCCACCAGACCTGAATTTGGGTCGTGCCCAAAAAAGTTTAAGAACCACTGCTATATATCACCTGTATGTCACTGGTGACAACGTAAAAGAGGCTCTCAGTGGTAGGAATCACAAAGAACCTTTAATACTAAGTGAAATTATAAGCATGAGGCCCTGCTGAATAGGATCTTCCCTCTTCACAATGCAGAAAGCTTGCCACACCAAACCTCTGCCCTTGTCCCTGAAAACAGTATTCTACTCTATTGACTCCATGTAGACATGTTCAAACACCTGCCCTATTGTCACGATATCCATAAAGTGATTGTGGATTCCCTTGAAAATGATAAGGAAAGACACCCAAGTTTCAGTTGTAACTATATGATATTATCATGCATTATTATGTCTCAGTAGTTGGCACTGTCTCCTCACAGCAAGCAGGTCCTGGGTTAGATCTCTGGGCCAACTGGGGCCTTTCTATGCAGAGTTTACATGTTCTCCCTGCACCTGTATGGGTTTCCTGACCTGGTTTTCTCCGAAAGTCCAAAGACATGCAGATTAGGTCAAAGGGCTGCTCTTAATTGCCCATAGGTGTGACTTTGAGTGTGAATGGTTGTCAGTCTCTGCGTTAAGCCTGATGGAGATTGGCGACCTGGCCAGGGTGTACCCTGCCTCTCACCCAAAGTCACCGAGGATTGGCTCCAACTTCCCCCATGACCCCCAATGGATAAGCAATAGGGAAAGTAAATAGATGGATGGATGGATTTTATGTCTTAGACTTGAATTGAGCTATCTGGATTATTCAAAGGAAGGTACAGATTTTAAAATGATTTTATATCTTACCAGTAGAGTATGATTTATCAGTATTTCGGAAGAAAGTTTAAGATCATTAAGATCAAACAAGAACTCTTTTGTCTCTCTCTCTCTCTCTCTCTCTCTCTCTCTCTCTCTCTCTCTCTGAGTGTGTTCATATCTTAATCTAAAAATGTGTGCCATAAACAGATATCAGGTTCACTGACAGTGCTCATAATTTTAACAAAACAAAGCTTTGTTTTTATGTTACAGAATCAGCTTGCGTAATGTCAAGAAGGGCATCATGATCAAAATACCTCTCAACCTCATGACTCTGATCAAACCTTTTCAGCCTGAGGGATTTACAGGCCAAATGGTTAAAGGGACTGACAGTTAATGTCTTACTCGTAGACGCACGTGTAGCGCTTATGGTTAGAATTTTGATGTAAAGCTGTGTGAATTGCACGTGTATTGCAATGGCATATGAGCAAGTATATGTGAAGAAGCATGGTGGTGGTGGTAGCTTTGTGTTGAGTGTAACCCTTGATTTTTTTTGGTTGTTTCACTGACTATTGTCAAACTGTAGATTTATGGGCATTTCTGTAGCTCGTTCAAATATATAAACAGTGTCACAACAACTCTCTCTCTCTCTCTGATTGATACATTTGTAGATCTTTGTCCTGGCTTGTTTTCATAACTCCTCCTAGAGCTGGGCGATATGACCTAAAAATTATAATCGCGATATTTTCATGATATCTCACTGATATTTTTACGATAACGATATTTATCACGATATAAATTATGCTGTGAAAATAATGTTCAGAGACAAATGAACACACAGCACACGCAGACTGGATCCGGGGGGGGGCTCACGAGCTCTTGTGCACACTTTAAGATTGTAATATTACAGGCCTAATAGATATTAAGCTAATTAATTAAGTCTACACATCATGGTACATCACACAGACTGTTCATTGATGTATTCATGGGGGGTTAAAACACTTCAGCTGCCTGTTCATATCTGGAGGAAAGCTGAAGTTTCTGCTAAATCACCATACTCACGATATTCCGTTGGCTGACGATATGAATGCTCATATCGAGATAACAATAATTGATCGATATATCGCCCAGCCGTAACTCCTCCAACTTCTGTCCCAATTTGCCGATTCGTACCCAATTGTTATAGCGCTCCCATATGGCCCAACAGCTTCCAACCAGGATGGGCGAAGGCAAGCGCATACTTCCTTTGAACAAGAATCACGATATTTCTGTTGCTTGGAGGTGGACCCTATTTAGCTAATTATGTGATTATACATCTCCGTACACACGCACACACACACACACACACACACACACACACACACACACACACACACACACTTTCCCCCACCTTTTAAATATTATGGTCTAATTTGTGTAGATTCATGTCATTTAGTCCCAGTTCAGTCCCAAGTTGCTTTATTGCAAAATGTGGGAAGGTATTGAAAAGTGAATATTTGTCAAGACACTCTTCAGTTGAATAGTTTCGCAATAAGTTCTGTGTGTCCTTTTGACTCCTTACACACTTGCAACAAACAAAAATTTCCACCTCTATGGTGACTTTGTTCAAACATGTTCAAGGTCATTTTGACCTGAAAGCACAATTGTTCAGTACAAGTGTTAAACTGATCAGCATATGTTCGGATTTTACTTCACTTTACCACCATCTGTTTTGTTTTTCTGCTTGTTTACCTTTTATTGTTTGCATTGCTAAAACCTGTTTGGTATTTCTGAAGACATTTTCCTTTACTGCGTGCCATTTTTTCTTCTTCCTCCCACTGCATACTTTCTTAGGAACGCGACATTACCTTGTAATTAAAGAAGCTTTACATTTCTTCAGAAGGATTTATGTGACCTGTTTGCTACTTCATGAACAACACCTGAATCATCAACTCCATCAATTCCCAACCACTGTGCCGTGGCACGTTAGTGTGCCGTGACAGATCATCAGGTGTACCGTGGAAAATGATCCTAAGTTTCTCCTAATTGGTCTGAAACTTATTATTTACTGCAAATAATTTGTCTTCGTTCATCTACGCGAGAGTGACGGGCAGAACAATTAAATACTCTTCCACTAGGTGGAAGAGGAAGGCTAATTGATCTGTGTACTTACCTATTGCTTATACTTTTGGCGACGTTTTTGTTTGGCAGTGTGCCGTAGGATTTTTCTAACGCAAAATATGTGCCATGGCTCACAAAAGGCTGGGAAACACTGAACTAGAGGACAGAGCAGTACTAAATCACTATATGGAGAGAAAGTGATAAGTCTGGGCCAGTTTAATTCTTAAAATCTTTTTTTTATCCAAACAGGTTATGTTATTCTATTAAATATCAAAACACTGTTATCACACTTATCTAGCTTGTGGCAAACATGGCAAGCTCAGAATCGGATATCTCTTGACAAACAAAACTTTGTTTGTGATCATGTGTGGTTTTGAGCCACAAAAAACCTTTGTACTTTTTTCAGCTTGCAGGCATTTAGAAACAAAAAAAAACTGTTTTACTGTGCAGAAGCATGTTCTTAGTACTGTCGCTGGGGTAGAAGGTCACTATCTTTGTGTACATTCTTTTCGAATATACCTTTAAAAAATAATTAATAATGTAAATTGCACACGTTGTACATAACGTACTACAGTAGTCCCTTATCTTTCGTGGGGGTTAGGTTCCACAACATTCCTCCAAAGAAGAAAAGCCGCGATACCTGGACGCCACCCCAAATTAGTTTTTAAAAATAGTTTAAACCCTAAATGATCCTCCCACACTCTTTTAAACACATTATAGACACAATTAAACACATAAAGAAAACATTTGTGAGCATATAGCGAGGTGAATTTTGTGTCGAATTCGTAGAAATATCACATTTATAGCGAGTACTGTAATGCGCTGTATACTATACTAGCGTAGTCTATACTTATATTTTAGGTCCTGTATGTATGTAGTACACTAGCCTAGCCTAGGCTTTTTTCTACACTGCATAATACTGTAATTAACACCCACTTGTTACAGACTGGACTTCAGAACCGCTACAGTTGTCATAAACAACAGATGGTACTGTGTCTAAGAAACACGAGCAGCTTGAAACATTCTGAATTGAGGAAGGGAGGGGGCGTCACAGTGTGCGTTTACTGGTACAACCCCTTTCTAAGCAAAAGCTAACAGGAATCACAGGGGCGTGGCCAATTAGCATATACTCTAAACATTTAGAGCACAACATTTAGATTTTGATCTAAATTCATTTCTTCTTATATTTACTATCCAGACCATGTTGGATGAATTATAGTTGTCTTGATGTTTTATGCACACGTGCTGTAAACTGAGTATGAATTAATACATGTATATTTATATATGAATTATGTTAGTAGATATATTAATATATATTTATGTCTTAATATATGTGTAGTGAACTTCATATCCATGAGGTGTTCGTTTTTACTTCTGTCTCTAATTATTTAAGCAGAGCTTCCTTCATCGCTAAAAATGAAACCACAGACGCAAACAGGCCGATTAGTTTCATAAAAGATAACTCTGCATAGTGTTTACGCCCTTCTTTAAAAGACATACACACGTGCATGCACAGACATACAGTATGCATGTGTATGCACATGCCAATAACGCACACACACACACGCGCGCGCGCGCGCGCACACACACATTTATTATAGTATATTATCACTGAGCTGTGTGTTGCTTTTTTAATGTTCAGTCGTTATTTGAGTTTTCATGTGCATTTGTTCATTTATATACTGTATTTTAGGAAAGGTTTTAATACATCCTTGATTATGATTTGTAGAATAGAAGCAGAATAAATAAATAAGAATTTACATAAGTTCAAAAAACCTGAAAAATCTGTCTGAATGTGAGACTAGAGCTGTGCAGCCATGTGATGTTTTTTAATTCATGGAATTGTACTTAACTAATTTCTTGTTTTTAGAACAGAATTGTGTGTGTGTGTGTGTGTGTGTGTGTGTGTGTGTGTGTGTGTGTGTGTGTGTGTGTGTGAGTGTGGGTGTGTGTGT
>JAQMCW010000036.1:5001355-5017094 GCA_030068335.1 Chrysichthys cranchii | reverse complement strand
CAGGTGTGGCTCCTGCTTGGTTGGAATGAAAACCTGCACCCACAGCGGCCCTTTTATGGACCACCTTGACACATGTGATTTGAGGCTTAAACTATTTTAAAAAACACATTTGGGGGTAGTGTCCATGTATCATGGATTTTTGTCTTTCACGGAAAGTTTCAGAACGTAACCCCCATGAAAGATGAGGGATGACTGTATATTTTGTTTTTTTCTTTAAATTTTTTACGATAAAACCCAGAAAAATAATGAACAAAGATTATTATTTGGTAGGCTTGTGAACAAGTTAATTGAATTTCAACACTTTCTAATGGGGAAAATTGCTTTGGTTCACGTACAAATTGGTTTACACCCACTTTCCTGGAATAGATTGTGTTCGTGAGCCACAGGCACCACTGTATTTCAATTAGTGCCCTATAAAGGGTTAAACATGGCAGATAAATCATGCATTTCTTATTAACTGCAATTATGATGGTACCTTATTGGGTTTGTACTCTGCTTAGGAAAGGTACACAATTCAAATAAAACACTAGGCTTGTCTTTTAAATGTGTCAAATTGTTATATAATTCTGGCTATATTGCAGCCATAGAGTTGGGATTTTTTAAATCCTGAACTTTCCAATAACAAAACACATTTGGTCCAAGATGACATCGTTTGTAGGCTACTTGTTTTTCATTTACTAAGGTTTGGCATAAATGCATTCAATTTGAGTGACCAGTGAAACACACTAATACTGTAACTATAGGAACTCAATGATAAACAAAAATCTTGGATTAGGGTGAGTTATGATTTCCCCCAGTGTATCAATATAAAAATATCACAGACCGTCACCCCAATTAGAGAGCAACTGTTTTAAGCAATATGAGCATCTCTATTGCTAATGTTTATTACAGGATCATGTAATACACCACTTAAACTCACGCTGAAAACAGTTTAGTTTTCCGCTATTATGCTGCAGATGCATGATTGCAAACCCGAATTCCCTGCAGGGACTCTATGTCGTCATGGTAACACTGACAATAACCTATAATGATTAAGACTGTCTACAGAATGAAGGCTCTTTGTTCGGGTGTGCGGCCAGTCGTTCCAGCCCTTTAGTGATACAGAACTTTCCGTTCATTATTGTTTATTTTATATATCACTCCCAGAACATTCCGAATCCTGCCTCACTAAGCCACGACAAATTCAAAACAACAAGGAAAGAAACACTGGTAGTGAGATATGGCTGGAAATTGGAGTGAATTGTGGAGGTTTGTGTACCGTAGCATCCCATTAAATACAGTCAGGTTTGAGAATACTCAGCATCCGTTAGTTTCCCGTTATGGAAGACTGAATGGGAATGAAAGCTTGTTATCTATCCTGCGTTGTTTTTACTCGATACATTAACAGATACAGTGGACCCTCGGTTTGCGAACGCATCGGATGGCGAACAAATCGACATACGAACTAAATTCCCGAGCAGATTTTGTACCGACCGATGAATAAATCCTTGACTGATGTACAGGAACCAACCCACGCTTCATGGCACAAATATTCAGTTCCGGTCAAGCACTCGTGATGCGAACGTGTTCAACGCATTTTTTCGTTGTGTTTCTCTGCATTTTTCCTCTATATGCTTCATTATGGGTCCCAAGAAAGTGGAAATGGTAGTGAGAGTAAGAAGCCTAAGTGTATAACAGTTCAAATAAAGAAATAATCGCAAAACATCCACCAGCGTCCACCTACACCAGCAACTACATATCCACCGCAAAGGTAATCATCTGTTTATTTCATTTAGTTTTATTTGTCTATAATTAAGGTGATTTTAATTTTATTCTATGTTTTATTACCACATAAACCCATAATACACTTTAAAAACATGTTTTTGAGGGCTGAAACACATTCATTAAATTTACATTCATTTCAATGGGAGAAACTGACTTGGGCCGCGAACAAATCGCTTCACGAGCAGAGTCTCGGAACGGATTAAGTTTGTGAGTCAAGGGTCCACTCTATGTGAACAGGACTTAATATATTCTATAGGCCTATTATTATATGAACATATACAACCACTAAATATTATAAATAATTATAAATCAGCAGCGAGTTCTGAAGGAACTGTAGTCTGTGATAAGACTAACTCAAGTGGTTTTAGATTCTTTCCCAAACCATTCTCCCTTCTCCATGAAGTAATGCACATGTTAAAATGTGTTAATAACTATATGATGTAATAGACATGTTATTACACATTAATGCACTATATGACACACATGTTAATGCACCGTAAGATGTAAGACACATCTTAATGCATGCTAATACACTTATGTGATGTAATAAACATACTGTACATGAGTTTAAATCATTTTGGTGTCTATTTTTTTCCACTGAATGGTTTTGATCTCAGCATGATTAACTAAATGTGACTAGAGCTGTCTTCACAGTAATATGATTGAACTTAATCTAGTAGAGTAAAGCTTTGGGGCTTTGTCTGTGTGTGTGTGTGTGTGTGTGTGTGTGTGTGTGTGTGTGTGTGTGTGTGTGTGTGTGTGGTTGTTATTCTTCAGTATGACCTCATACAGAATATGAGTGAGGGGGTTTGGGGGGAATAATTCAGAGGGTTTGAGCCTTTCACAATCTCCCACTCACACATACTATTATTCTTACGCTCGCTTTTAAACGTGCCAGGAATGCTTGCCTCTAAATTGATTTCTCTTTCCTTCCATGTCAGTCTCTCCCTGCGTCCTTCAGAGTCCATTGTAAACCTCGGTTTAATAAAACTGCTAAAAAAATTTTAATAAAAAAAAATCCAAAGCAGTCAAGAAAACATAAGAAAGCTTTTTATTTTATTTTGTTTTCTTCTATTTTTTGTGCGTGTGCATGTGCGTGCGTGTGAGTCTGGTACAGGGAACCAAATATGATCAATATTCATTAGTGTGTATGAAGTAGCAGTGTTTGTGGATTAAATATCACGACTGGATGAGCAGATCGATAGAGTGTTCTTCTCAAAGTGCCTTTTTGAATCTTATAGGTCTCTCTCTCTCTCTCTCTCTCTCTCTCTCTCTCTCTCTCTCTCTCTCTCTCTGTGTGTGTGTGTGTGTGTATATACAAAGGTGTTGGTTTGAGTAGGGAAAGAAGGAAATAATGTCACAGTACTGACTCTGATTATCCAGAAGCTATAAACACAGAAGTTTATTTATAGGATCTCACTCAGTAGGGGAGGAGCACAGCTTGAGCTGATTGGAAAGCGAGCTGATCTTCACCACATGGTTTTCTGTAATGCTGATATATGTGCACTGCTAATCAAATTCTACTTCTCCGTAAGACAATAAGCAAGAGGATCAGTTGCAGGTTTGGTTTTTCATGCATGTGGTTGGTAAAGAATAAGAATAATGATAAGATAAGAATATGAGTAACCATGGTTCTTAACCCTGGAGCTCCCCTGGGCTCATATTTAACCCTATCTTTTATTTCACCCTTATATTCAACCCACTCATTGGTTGGTGGACATTAGTGGACATCCCAAGAGGTCTCATAAGGACCATTTCATAACATGTAGTAGAAAAAGGTTCATTAAAAAAAACACCTGGTTTGGGGTTCGCTGAGTCTGTATTATCATTTTAGCCAATGGAGCTATTTTTCATATTATGAGAAGGTGGTTTGGGTTTTCTAGGTTCAAACAAAAGGATCCTTCTTGTGTTAATGTTGATGTAATAACCGGGTCAAAACCTTTCCACTAAAACAAACCCTAGCTGCAGTGTTTGATATGTGAATGAAAGTCTGAAGCCAGTTTGAAAAGCTGTTTCGGACAGACATTGATTTAGAAAAAAAAGCTGCAAAAGAGGAGAAGGTCAAACAACCAAACCATTCAATTGTTTATCATCTCCGAGGGAGTTTGAGGGAAAGAATTAGGGTAGAAGGTGTTCAGGTGTTCTGGGCAGGGGGTAGCTCAGGGGGTTAAGACACTGGACTACTGATCGGAAGGTCGGGAGTTCAAATCCAAGCTGCCAAGCTACCACTGTTGGGCCCTTGACTTCAACTGCTCAGTTGTATAAATGAGATAAAAATGTAAGTCACTCTGGATAAGGGTGTCTGCCAAATGACGGTAATGAAATGTAATGTAATGGTCTGATTGTAGGGGCCACTGAAGTCCTGTGAGTGCCTACCTCAGGCAGAGTCATGGGCTATCACCAAGACTCGTTGCAGCTAACAAATAGAAATGCCACAAGTTTTAACGGACAATGTGCTTTTAGTGTGGAATGAACAGAACGTTCTAACAAATGTTAGAAGGAATGCTGAGTTCGGAGCACAGATAGAGCCAATACCAGAGATTTGCTCAAAAGTTCAACAGTGTCAGCTAGTAGCGCTGACTTTAACAGACCCCAGGCTATCCTTGGTTAGCCATGCTGCTGTAAAAATTAAAGCACAGCAGTCTTTATATTTGCCTACGCAGTCTGGTTGCTCAAGCTTTTAGCTTAGCGTGCAGTGGACTCTAAATTAGAGCCAAAATCTCCAAGGACTTCCTGAAAAATAAAACTCAGCCACTGTTTTTTGTATATTATCTTCCTTTGGAAAACTGTGTTGACTCTGGTTTTCTTTTTTGCATCCTGAAACAGCACACGTACGCTTTCTCTCCAAAATCTCTGCTTGCTCTTTTGTTGAATAACCATGTTTAGATCTCTCCACCTCCATGGACTTGATTCAGATTGCTATGGGGGGTGGGGGGTGGGGGTTAATATGTTAATGAAGGGGGTAGTACATGCACATTGCTGCATAGAAATAACACACTTTTTTAATTAGCCAATTCTCGGTGCCTGTTTTCTTCTTATGGCCTTTAAAGACTGGAAACGAACAGGCCACTTTGAAAATCTCACTAGGTCCCTATGTCCCATCGACACACCTTATTTTAAAAACAACAAGAAAAGCTGTCAGCAGGTCCCCTTTAGCCACCCGAGCAGGCTATTAATCGCCGAAAGCTCACTAATAGCTTTTCTTATTGTCATTCTAGCAGAGCAGGGTGCATGGGCATTTCAGGAGCATGTTAAGGTGGAGGTGTGTGAATGGAAGTGGCACATTTAGAGTTAACACCGGTAGGATGTGGCCTCGGTGGCATGGAAGTAGTGCCAGGGTATGCATGCATGGAGCCATCTGCCTTACAGACACAACAGATGGCTGAGACACAAATCACCCACCTGCTGGGGCCTGTGCCTTATTCAAAAATCTGCTTTAATCAGCATATTTTAATACATTCTTAGGGTCAAAAGAGGTGATTTTGTTTTCTAGTGTTAGACAGCCATGCTACGTGAGAGAAAAAAATCAGAGCATGTGTATGTATTATGTATTTGTTGGTTTGGTTTGGGGAGATCCGTAATAAACCTTCATTAGTCTTTGCTTGCTGTGGGAATCACAGCATTTTCATTGAAATTGAAATTTTAAGGACAAGAGTCAGAGCTAATGGCTGGGGTTTTTTTCAATACCAGCAAATGCACTGTGTCTTGGGGAAGATGGGGAAGGACAATCACTGTGGAAAAGCTGGCAGTCAGGACAGAATCCACTTCAGCAAAAAATAGTGCTTATGTATCAAAGTCGTATATAAATATTAGTTCACATCTGATCGTAAAACTGTCATGAACCTTTCCTTTGAACAATTTCTGATTATTTTTTTGGTATATCTGGACAAACAAACATAAATTTGCTGAGAGCGAGTGTAAATTTGGAACAACCATAACACTTTATGGAGCACTAATCAAACTACTTGGAAATTCAATTCAAATTACAACCCTAAAGTCTTATTGGAGGATATTAAAGACTACAAATTACAAGAAATGTTTTCATTTTTATGTTGAAAATCAGGGTCAATAGAGTTACCATATATAGCCAGCGCAGGGTAAAAATAAGAAAAACACATATAAACTTAAAGGAACATTTATTTAGGACAGAAGAAACCCACATGGTTCCGTGACATTACAAAGAGGCATTGCGGCCCATTTTGGATGTCCGTTGAAGTTGCCAAATATGGTTCTTCGCCCGATAAAGGGTTCAAATCAGATATTATGCCCTCACTTACCTTACTCTCGATCTTGAACTGTTAATATGTCCAAAAATGAATCTGGGCTGAATCAGTACATCATCTGGCGAACACAGATATGGAGCTGCGTGTATGTACAACACCTCTAGAGGGAGTTGGAGGACAAACAGTGTGGAGACTGAATTCATCAAGTCTGTAATACGCTTCACACACTGCACATGTGAACGAGCAGTCCTTCATTTGGCTTTACTCTAAACATTCATTTCACTGCTCAGTGATGAGGAACTAACCCTTCCTTCATATTTACTCATTTCATGCCTCTTGACCTTCAGGTTTATATCTGGATGTGGATTATGCACATAAACTGCAGACAGGCATGCATCTCTGGGACACAAAAATCATAAATATTGGATCATTTCTACGTTTCAGACATTTTAGACATCAGTTGTTATAGTCAGGCTTATATGTAATCACAAGGCACATTAGACCATCAAAATACGACATACATACATGTACACTGGAGATCAAAATTACAGAACAACCTACAATTTCCTAAATGTCAAGGTTACTATGTAGTCCTATGTGGAAATGATCCGAACAGGAGTAAAAGAGCAGGATTTTATCCATATGTCATGAGTTACATACACTCAAGCACAGTATAAGAAACTTAAATGAGAGATTTATCTCATTTAAGTTTCTTATCCTGTGCCTCTGAATTTATGTAACTCATGACATATGGTTAAAACCCTGCTCTTTTACTCCTGTTTTTAATCATTTCTACATAAGACTACATAGTGACCTTGACATTTAGGAAATTGTAGGTTGTTCTGTAATTTTGATCTCCAGTGTACATGATGATAAAAGAAAATTAACTCCTGCAGGCAAGAAAATGATTGATGATTTTTTGATGGCGTTTGCACATTGTACTAGTAGAACAGAAGTAGTAGAATATATTATTATTATTATTATTATTATTATTATTATTATTATTATTATTAATATTATTATTATTATTATTATTATTATTATTATTATTCTGTAAGAGTGATGAGCCTGCTCAGCCACAAGGGGGAGATACAATGCAGCGATGCACGATTTGGCCTAAAACGCCTGCACCATGAGGTCTAAAGAGAAAATCCTTGCTTCTGTAAATTTCCTAAATCAAACAAAAGAATTCAAGAAGCATTAACCCTTTGTTGGGCAAAGAACTGTATTTCATGTCCCAATCAATTTATATCGCATATATTTCTTGTGTGTCTAGAACAGCACGGCTTAAAAAGAAAAAATAAGTGCAACATTGCATTGAATGAATAAACAAACAAACAAACAAATAAATAAACAGACTTTCAGAGCTTTTTGTATTTCACTTTATTTATTTCTTTTTTCTTTTATTTTTATTCTTATTCTTTTTTGGGGGGGTGTAGACAAGATACTTGCATGTGTGTGTGTGTGTGTGTGTGTGTGTGGTCCCTGTAATTATTCTATGGGCAGGAGCAGCTGGAGATGCGGCTTGTATGATATCTCACAGCTGCACACCACCTGCCAGGTTAACAGCAAGAGGCTGGCTGTAAGAGATGTAACACCGCGTGTGGTGTTTATTCAGATTATTCACAAGCAACGTTTTTTTTTATTCTAATGATTATTATTCAAGGCTTGTACTTCAAATCTATAATAACACACTCTCTCCACATCTAGATGTTCATGTGTGGGATGCACCATGCACACAGAGTGCATATGTGTGTATCAGTGCTGTGGTTCAATATTACACATCCCAAATGTGTTATATTGAACTACAGCACTGATACACACACACACTGCTATGGTGTGTGTGTGTGTGTGTGTGTGTGTGTGTGTGTGTGTGTGTGTGTGTGTGTGTGTGCCCATGTGATTAAAAACAGTCCATCCCAAACCCAGGCTTACTGAAGACCAAAAGGTCAAAGTTCACCAGGTCAATTGGGTTGTTTTTCCCCCTCCTGGCTTCTAAAGGTCATTTCATATCCACTCTTGCCCTGGGGGAGAGGAACCAAAGAACACATCAAATACAAAAAACACACACATTATGCACTCAATACACACCCAGTGCATGAGCGATGATAAGGTCAAGAAGAAAAGATTTTTTTTTTTGCACATATAAGCCGACTGAATCCACAGATAAAAGCGACTCTGATAAATGCAAACTGCTTCCACACATCCCATTTTCTTAAGACGGATCATGCGCTATGAAGACCATCTTTTATTTTTCAGACACATATTCAGTCCTCCCTGTTCCCAGCTCTTCCAGTGTCTTGTGCTGAGCGTGTAATAGCGTATGAGACGTTTTATGACATAATGGTGATATGACTTATGATGGAATCATGGATGCTGAGGAGGAAAGTGCTTTCAATTGAAGACGGCAAATCTTTCCAAATGGCAAAAAAAGACAGTTCTGTGAAAATGATACAGTATGTTCGGTAGAGGCTTTAGATGCCATCTCTCCCTGGGGGGGCGGACAGAGGTTTTGGATTGACATGTTTTTGCCAATTTAGCGATTTATTTTTTCCTTCTTCTTCCTGCTGTTCAATCACAGCCCAGTCAATCAAAATATTAAGTGCTCGTGTAAAACTGCTTAGAATGCAGTCAAGTGCAAAAATATATCCAGTACTGTGCAAAAGTCTTGAGCCATCCTGTTTTTATTTTATTAAAGTATGGTAAAGATGACTTCAAAAATAATGGCATTAAATCTTCCTACTTAAAAGAAAAATCCTGAAAATTCTCACTTTTTTTAATCATCAATAAATTAATTAAATAAATTGCTTACATTTTAAAATAATGACATATATTTTACAAAAATTTCAAAACATTCAGAACTCATACTCAATCCAAGTAAATTACCCTCAACTTTATAAGATTACAGTATACAGGTAGTCCTCAAGTAACGATGGAGAGGCGTTCCATTAAACCCGTCGTAAGTGGAAAATATCGTACGTCGAACCACTGCATAGTCTAGCTTAGGTAGCTTACCCTAGCTTAGGTATCTTAGCCTAGCTTAGGTATCTTAGCCTAGTTTAGCCCAGCCTACCTAGGAGTTTTTTCCTATAGGAGACATGCTGGGTGTTTAAAAGAATTTGAAATAAATTTAAAACTAAATTTGAATTAAAATTAGCTCTTGAAGCACACAAAAAACATTCTATAGCTGTATTCCGTAATGGACAGGTTCAAACTCAGATTTATGGTCAAGGAGTTTCTTGGAGACAGTTACATGCCTCAGATAGTAAATTATTCCGATAATAAAGTCATCTCCTGAATCTACAATGGTGCACATGTTTTGAGTGGATTTATTATTGTCAAGTGATGGATATTCCACCAGATATTCTGGCTCCTTGGCCATAAATTTGACCATACTGTATGGAGCGGGAATTTTATCATGTCATCATGGGTCTTCATAGACAGATGCATAGACTTGGGTTTGACTAGTTTATGTTTGGTTTTGTTCAATAGTGTGTTTGAGTGGCTTAAACTCCAGTTAATACAGGTAGTCCTCAAGTTATGATGGAGATGAGTTCCGCTACACCCATCGTAAGTCGAAAAAACCGTAAGTCGAACCGCTGTGTTGAACCACTTAGACTAGCTTAGGTATCTCAGTCTAGCTTAGCTTAGCCTAGCCTACCCAGGAGTCTTTTCCTGTAGAAGACCACACACACTCACTGAAGACACATTTCTGTCAGAGAGCTCCGCACCTTTTGTGGGCAGCAGCACTGTGTCTCTGGACACCATCCAGCCGAGCGATGCCTGCCTGCGAATCTTAAATATTTTCAAAATATCTTACCATTTTTAGCGTATCGCAATCTTTCAATTCAATTCAATTCAATTTTATTTGTATAGCGCTTTTAACAACAGAACATTGTCGCAAAGCAGCTTTACAATACATAATGTCCAATTAAAGGTTATTAATCATAAACATATCCATACACATCTTCATCGTAACTTCACAAAATTGTAAGTCAGGCCATCGTAACTAGGGGAGCCCCTGCACTGAGATTATACTTTTCCTGCTTGTAATGTCTAAAATGATGACTATGGCTGCTTTGTTATTTCTGATTTGGTTGATTAAGCAACTGTAACTATGTACTGGTAAAAGCAATGATGCTGAGCTATGGGATCAGACAGTTTTCTCAACCAAATGCTTCTGTGATTTTGTGGAAAATCGAGAGAAAAGACTATAAGACCAATGGTACACATGGTACAGTCTTTCTTCAATTTGGCCCTGAAACACTCATTATACATGGCACAGAAGCAGAAAGTAAAGTAAATGATCTCTGACGCTCAGGGACCATCAGCTACTCCGTCCTCTTTATATTCCTGACATTATTTTCAGGGCATGGCATCGTCATTTTGCTTGGTTTGTGTCTGCTGTTTGTTGACTGCCTGCCAGAGGAGAAGGAATGGCTCTCTGGGCACTGTAGATGAGAGCCAGAGTGAGCCGTCCTCTTTCCCAGTGTCTCCCCGCTGTCCACTGTGTCCAAAAATAGAGGACTTGAGGAGACAAGAAACACAGACGCTGCCATCTCCACACTGTCTGCAGAGCCAGGCGGGGGTTGTCCCTAACGGTGGTTGCTAAGAGACAACGCAGCGTGTGACTTCATGCGAACCGCACTCGCCATGTCTCCACTGAGGGAGAAAGATGTGTCATTTAAAGTACTCATGAAGATGTCAGGTTTAAATATTAAAATAATCTGTGTAGGATAGCAAATGTATATTTTGAGTGCCCAAATGGCAAATAAACATTTATTTGCCTTTTTTTTTCTTTTTAGTAAGTGCAGAATTCATGAATATACTGTACATCACTATATAAATTAGAGACACCCTACATCCCTTGATAGCCGGCTAATCTGACTGTTTAGCTAGCATTAACAGTTTGCTAGCATTTGTCACTGGTGCTGAAAAGCCATTATGCTAAAGTAAATTTTTTTAACCACAGTCCAGCCTGTCGTAATAAACCATATCAAACGAAACGATTTTGTTCATCGCTAACATTGGCTAAGCTAGCTGCATGCTGGTCTGAACGCTAATCATCCTCTGATCTTGAACATATTGGTCCAGATCCATAAACCATGCTTAATGACATCATTAACGCAACAACTCGTGCAAGTTTCACCCCACTACCAATCTATATACATAATCAGAATTAAGCATTCATTTAAAAACTTTTTTTTACACACAGAAATATTATAATGAGAACTGGTGAGTTTGTGCTTTCTTGTAAATTCTAAGTATTTAAGTCTATGGTGGTGTAGAGGGCCACCGGTTCGACCCTGGGCTTGACATATGGTCTGGGTGAAGGTTCCTATATTTGACTTGTGTCCATGTGAGTTACTTCAGACCTTGCTACATGCTAAGACTGCTAGCAACATGCTAAGACTGATCAGTGACTCTGACGCTGCATTCAACTTACACCAGAAGTGGGAAGTCAGAAGTCGTAATAAAATCAGTTTTTGACTTCCATGCATATAAGCTACAAAGAAAGGAGAAAAAACAAGAACTCCTCAATGCTTGTTTTTTCGTAGTAGCATGCTAGCCAGCTAACTGTCAGGAGTGATGTATATTTTTCTTCTCAAAACAAAGTATAGTCGGTGTTATAGATTTAATAAGTTAATACATCTGTATGTTGTTTGATCAGAAGCAAATTCTTTTATAGACGGGCCATGAACAAGTAGCCTGCCTATAATACAAGTGCCACGCTCTTTGGAGGAGGCCATTGTCACTGTACTCTCCATCTGTCACCCCATGCGTAGTGTTCTGGGTTTATTTTGCCTTCCTATTTAGTCCTTCTGTGCACAACGCACCGTAAGGGTGGTGTCCTCCCTGGAACAATGAGTAGTGTTTGTGGAAGGCTATTAGCAAGGCTGATCGATTACGGTAAAGAAACGCAAGAGGCCTTCGCAAGAGTTTATGGCCACCACATTCACCGGATTTGTCCACATGAGATTTTTATCTGTGGGGAAATTTAAAGCAGAAATCGTATGCTAAAAATCCACATACCCTGGATGAACTCAAGGAAAACATCACGAACACTATCCGCAGTATCACTCTTGAAGAGCTACAAGGGGTATCAGCCAACATGCTCCGATGTGTCTGAAGGTGCATAGATGTGAACGGGGACTACTTTCAGCATCTGTTGTGACTTTTGTTTAAGTGAATAAAAACCATTTAGTTGCCGTTCATCTTATCTTCCTATTGCCATAGGTGGGTTACTTTTTATGGCCCACCCTGTATATACAGTACAAGGTTAAAAAATACTATTTGTTGTCTGTTTGTGCTGTTAGCAGCCATGTTGGTTTGACATCGCTTACTGAACTCGTATTTGAGAAAGCCATCCCACATTCCTTAGAAGGAATTCTGAGTTGAGGAGGTGTTTTCCTTGGTTTGTGCTAGTCAGAGGTTGGAAATTATGCATAGGTGTGAATGAGTGTGTGAATGTGTATGGTCATTGCCCTGAAATGGACTAGTGTCCTAATCCAGGGTGTATTCCTGCCTCACACCCAGGGTTCCCGAGATAAACTCTAGTGCTTGTAAGGTTGTTTTCACTAAACTGTCGCCTTTTACTGATTATTTAGATTTTTATTGGATTGTCCTTCCGGTCTATGAACTAGATCATCTGTATGTCAGTATGGCATTTTCTGAGAGAAGTTATGCTCCTTCATTCATCTATACAAGACTCATCCAAAGATCTCCTGCAGCTCTGCTGTAGAAATCAGTCGGAACACCGGGTAGATGTTGAAGGAGTTTCAATTTCCGTTGCCTGTCACTCCCACTCCATTCAGCTATAGAGATATCATCCAGTAATAGAGAGGCAATCCTTCACCAGTGCTAGACTTGACTTCAGATAGCTGTTGTAAACAATTCACCATCAGCAATATAAAAAAAGCTTAAGGCAAAGAAACTGCGATCTCCGAGAATAAACAAGTGTCGGGGAAGGAGCTCGCTGTTGATGTTAATGTTCTAAAGGCTGATTTTTTTTTTGTTGTTGACAGAATTAAACCATAAAAAACCCTAGCATACATCATTGGATGAAATGACTCCATGTCAACAGAGTAAATGATAAACAATGAATCCAACCCTGTGCTTTTACTGACCAGTGCCCATGGCCCGACCTCCTTGTTTTCTTGTTACTCTCAAAATCGAGTTTTGCAAACTTACAGGTCAACGCTTATCTAAAGTTGCAAAACCTTTCCCCACATATTCCTGAATAGTGATTTGGGTTTCTCCACCAAATGGGTCAGGTTTGGTCTGACAGCTGCTTGAACCAAGAAAACAATTTTCTGCGGTGTTCTGCAGTCACAGTTCTGTTGATGCTGGCACCAGAGATATTGTTGAATTATAATATGCTAATGAAATAGCAATAATGAAAAAGAAAAATCATGTATCTGCACCTACAGTTATTCATTATATGTTCTACTTGCCAATATTTGACACTGTTGATATACCAATTGTCTAGTAAGCATTTAAAATTGTTAGTTTTTATCTCTAATTTACTCAGTTATCTCATGTTGTACAATTACCGATCTTGTTCCCATAAAACATCCCGATCTAACTGATGATGACCTAGCTGAGTGACTACCTAGCTTTGTTAGTTGGGAAAGTGTTAACTAACTAAGCTAAGGTAAAATAGCTACAACATTAATATAAACACAGAACATAATTCAAGTAGGTCGTTAAACACAGCAATTATATCAATCTGAGAGTGAAGACTGGATACTCAGTGTAGTCAGTGGGCGAAAAGATGGCCGTGACCAAGATGTCATAATGGACCAATAAAATACCAGTATGGTTTCATTTGTAAATATGTCTTCAAAATAAAATGTATGACTAATTTGTATAAATAGTTCCAAAGGTTTCACTAAGTTACGTGTGGGGTTAGTGTCGATATTTTCTTCCATTTACCATTGTTTATTCAAGACTGGACAACTTGTTAAATAATTTTTCATTCTAGGTACAGTCTGGATATCATCCAAAAAAATTAATGGTCCTCTATGTAGGATTCGCCCACTTGAATGCCCCTCCCTTACCCCTCCCTTTCCAAGCGTGTACTAGAACATATGGTGGCTGTCGGGTCCCCATAGAGTACCTCCAATTACTTCCATTCACACTCCCTTGCTGATTCTGTGCTAAATAGTAAATACGATCCTCCATTTTTCAAAATTTGGGTTGTCAAACTTGTTAGCCAGCACCAGCAACACTGATTCCTGTCTTCCTTCTGGTACATAACATGGAAGGCGCATTTGCCCGTAAATATACACAGATGAAAACATACTCATGAATTGCATGAATACATTCTGGAATAAATACTCCATTTCTGCTAAAACTCTCAAAATCCTACGCAGTGGACCGTTAATGTCAGTATCTGAAGTCAAGTTTTTAATAACCAGAAACGCATCAAGAGCAAAGATTCTGAACGGAAAAACTGAAAGCAGGAAAGACACAATAGCTGCACGAGTCAAATGATCACAAACTCTTGTAACTCATTAATATTTCATTACCATTTTAACATGAATGTATGTAGCATTTTTTTTTCATGAAAATAATGAATTATTTCTTTTCCCAATCATGCCTGTATGTGTATGTAGATGTCTCTCCTTCACTAGTGTGTGAAAGGCAGGTTACTGTTAGCCTGCAGTGCAGTGTATGATGGACAGGTTAAAATGTGGTGCAGTGTTCTGCAGGGCTTGCTGGATAATGAACTTTAGATTGAAAATGTCGACATCCCAAATGTCCGAATCCCAGGGCTGATCACACATACAGCTGAATGAGTGTGTGTGTGCGTGCGCGCGCGCGCGCGTGTGTGTGTGTGTGTGTGTGTGTGAAAGAGAGAGACATGCAAGCCTACAGCCAAAACACCATCAGCAACACTTATGCTATTCGATCAATAACACCAGCGCTCCCCCAAGTCAAACCTTAGAGCTCATTAACACACTTTCAAGGGACTTCAGGTCACTGGTAAGGAAGGTACAGGTGTGTGTGTGTGTGTGTGCGTGTGTGTGGTATTGCTGATCATTCGCTCATCAGTACTGATTTATGTCTCTAGTCAGTGAACAGTGATGCAAAATGATCAAATCAACTACTTAATTCTTCCTATTTCATTGACCAGGTCAGAAATGTAATTTAATCCAAAAGCCTAAACATGATTGAATAACTCTAGATATGGCCTTTGCTGTGGTTACCATGGAGATGGAGAACCCTTCTCTCTCCATCTCTCTCTCTCGCTCTCTCTCTCTCACACACATACACACACAGAATTTTAAACTACACAGTGGTATTACAGATAATCTATAAAATCGAACATCTACAAAATAAACACGAATGAAATTCATTTTAATTACATTTAATTAACACAATTATATTGTGATCAGAATTAAAGGTCCTCTATTTAAGATTTGGGGTGATCTTTTAGCAGAAATAGAATGCAGTAATCCTGAGTATGTTTTCACTAGTATATAATTACCTGTAACTAGGAATCACTGCATTTTCTTAAGCTTAGAATGAGCCCTTTATATACTGAACAAAAATATAAATGCAACAATTTCGGTTTTGCTCCCATTTTGCATGAGCAGAACTCAAAGATCTGAAACATTTTCTACATACACAAAAGACCCATTACTCTCAAATATTGTTCACAAATCTGTCAGACCTACGGGGTCTGGTCTGCCAAATTCTCTGAAACGCCTTTGGAGACGGCTTATGGTAGAGAAATGAACATTCAT
>JAQMCW010000036.1:4899540-4910271 GCA_030068335.1 Chrysichthys cranchii | reverse complement strand
CCCCCCCCCCCCCCCCCCCCCCCCCCCCCCCCCCCCCCCCCCCCCCCCCCCCCCCCCCCCCCCCCCCCCCGGGACAGCACATGTTTGGACCACCTCAACTGATTTGCCAATCAAAGCAAGTGTGTGCTTTAATGACCTAGATGTTCTCGTGGTCTGTCAGACTCTTTGTTCCTCACAGGTGTGTGTGTGTGTGTGTATCTGTCCCAGCCTGCCTCCAATAGGATGTTTGTCATTTCACTTGGCACAGCAATGTCAATTTGAACACGTGCACACATGGTAAAAAACAATAATTAAGACTTCATGTTTTCTTAATACGTTACCTTTTTTTTGTGTTATTTTCTACTCTTATATTGAAACATATTCCCAGCACATTGTAATTTTCACTCGATGCACGTTTTATGTGCCTGCTCAGTGAGTCTGAAATTAAAGTTCAATTTGCCAAGGCTGTAGCTCGCCATGAAAATTGTGCCTGGGACACGCCTACTGAAATCATGATAATAATAAAAGCTCGGGATTAAAGAGGAATTGCTGAAAAAGTTCAACGATGAACCAAATGTTGGTAATATACAGTAAAAGAAGTCGTTTTTACGCCTGATTAAAGGCTCTCGGGTCAGAATAAGTAGATAAGTGGAGGGAATTAATGCAGCTAGTTTGATTAAGAATTGGTGTTAATGAGAAGGTGGAGTATTGAGAAGAAGCTCATTTCTGTGAAGGTGTGTAATAACACTTCCACCGATAGTCAGCGTATTATTGTTCAGCTTGTGGAAAGTTAGCAGTGGTTCAAAAGTCCAGTTTAAAGTGTTGAAGTTCTTTGTGATAATGTCAGGATGTGTGATTTCCTGGGCAAAGCAGTCCAGATGCGAAACAAAGACTTTAGTTTCTCTAAGTCGTTCGTTTCCTAAAGTACGGAGATATTTTCACCTTCTTGCCGTAGAGATGGCCCCGCTCCAAACCCGGCATCGGCACTGGAACGATCACAGCATGAAACGGTGGAATCGGATAACGGGGAAATATAAAGAATGCATTCGATCTGATCCTGTAAGTCTGGAATTCGATTTGGAAAAGTTTAATTAAAAAAAAAAAAAAAATGTAACCTCAGAAGTTATTAAAGAAGAAAACAGTGGGTGGGTATCGATATCGGCTGATCCTTAAAGTTTCGTTATCAGGGAAAAGGAAACATGCTCTTGTGCCATCTGTGATGACGTCACTGGCAGTTGAAGTGTAGTCCCGTTCTGAGGGAAAGCTATGGAACTCGCAACCCTGCATGTAACGCTCTGACCAAGATGCACAGAGCTAGTTTATACGTGTTTGGTAGGTTGCGAAAATTACGACCAAAGGCATTGTAATTGCCCAAACTTTAGTCAGTCTAATTTGCAAACACTGCATCAGTGCTTTTTTGTGTTATCGTAGCACGTTTTTTTTTTTATTAACATATTCCCCTTCAAATGCATATGTCTGAGAGCAACAAGTGTATTTTTTTATATGCACATAGGCTTATACACTCAGAGAGGTTTTTTTTTGTTCTTGTTTTTTTTATAGAATACAGTCCATCCTGACCCGACTAGTCAAACCATGCTAATGTCATGTTCCAACTCCACGCCATCCTCACCAGTCAGTAACAGTTAATTAAAATTGATTTATAAAAAAAAGATTGATAAATGATTGGTGAGTTGGTGCATCTGTGCACAAGGCTGTACAGAGGTGTGTTCCAGGTTTTGGCTTTCAGTATCTTTTGCTTTAGGCTGCATTTACAAGAACATTTTTCACCTCTTGCCATTGATTTGCTATCGATCTTAAAGTGCTGACAAAAAAAAAGGAGGTTTGGTAGTGAATCATTATGGCGGATGAGCCAATAACATAAATGTGCTAAATGCTACTTACTTTATGTGCTAGCTGGTGAGTCTGAGCATGTTCGCAGACTGACAGACGTAATAGTAGCTAGTTGTGTCAATACTATATATAGCAATACTAGCTTGTTGTGCATTTCTCCTAGATTCTCTGATCTCCGGCGGCGACAGAGTTTTCTTGACAGAGATTAAACCGGCGTTTGATCAAATGTTTCCTTGAGTTTTCTGCATCACCTGACGTTACAACGAGGCGTTTACTACACCAGGAGCTATTCTCATCTACGTTTACAAAGCCCAGGCAGACTGTAGAGCTCTGTGGCACGTTTATGCAGTTTCTTTTCACTCTTCGTGCATCGACGAGTTCATTAGGCTTATAAAGTTATTGGCTTATTCTCTCTTCTTTTTCTGTTTTTTTTTTTTGCTGTAATTTTTTTCCCCCCAATAAATCTTTTTATATCTAAGATTTTTTACTACTTTGTAGTACTGATGTCTTTTGAGCACCCAGCACTATTCAGAATAGGATTTGATTTCGTCTGTAGATCCTTTACGAGGACGTGGTCCATTTCAGACGGAAATTCATACAAGGAAATGGAATGAAATTCTTCTCTTTCAGCATCATAGTTATTGATTTAAAAAAAATGTAGTGTGGGATTTGACATTGTAACGGCTGATGGGCTGTGAATCAGAGTGTGCTCTGAATCCTTATAAACCGTGTGTGTGTGTGTGCGTGTGCGTGTGTGTGTTGACGGAGAGAGATGGAGAGGTGGAGTGAATGTACCCTGTGTATGACCTGCATTTCTGTTCCTATGATCGGAGGCTGTTATGAACTCATGTGTCTAATATTCTGTCCATAACTGATAAAGTGGCTAGTTCATAGCAACATGCTTGTGCAGCGGTTATATTTAGCCTGACGTGTGAACCGAGTAAAAAGCACGAAACGTTTAACATGAAAAACGCCTGCACAAGAAGTCAGATTGAATTCTTTTGCTCGAGCGCAAATCAGCGAGGTCGCACGTGGGTGCAGAAGAGTGTAGATGTGGGTGTGTGTGCGCATGTAAGAGGAGTTGCTATTCTTGTCTTATCATGATGACCCAGTATTTACGGTTGATTTCACCCTGCTGTGAAGATCTCATGTGTGCTGTGGTTGATCTCTCTCTCTCTCTCTCTCTCTCTCTCTCACTCTCTCACTGTAGATGACGGAGGGCCGGAGATGTCAGGTCCATCTCCTGGACGACAGGAAATTGGAGCTCCTTGTGCAGGTGAGCCACTTCTTCTCCCCCAACCCAGTTCAAGTAAACACCCTGTCTGTTACACACCAGTACATTGAAAGTGTTTCACGGCGTCACTTGGGCTCATCACGTTCATGTTGTATGTACGTGCAATACGATAACGGTGCATACGTACCTGCTGTGCACTCATCGACTGTTACTGTGCTGCTCTCTGATGGTGGGAGAGCCCTGTCTGTTTTTATGATCAGCGTCTCAGATTTCCTCTCGCTTGTGTGAGAAGGGAAATCCTCTCTGCTCCTTTGAGAGTTAATTACCACCTCCCTGATAGAGGAGCACTCTTTGTGTGTGTCTGTGAGAGACCGAGAGATTCGAGCTCAGTTTTCTAATCTTTCTTTAAAATCTCAGTACACAGCAGTTCACCAGTTATTGTACAGACTTGAAATGGAAAAAAATACACAGAGAATGTTTTTTATTTGGTGACCCACCAGCGCTCTGATGGCACAAAGGTAGTGCAGGGTCCGATCTAGGAGGAACATTTCATGACATTAGTTGTGATGTTCCTTTACACATCGCTTGTTTTAGGAGGAATTAAAAAACAGCAGCCGTTTGTGTAAGAAGCCGCGTGACGTTGCGTTGTCAACATCAGGACATATGCTGCACGTACATTTGTGACAATGTGCATGTGTGCATTTGCAATCTTGGACCTCAAACTTGAGCAGAGAGCTCAAATTCTATGTCAAACTCGGGAAATCAGCAAGCTGCTGCAGCCAGATGTTAACATTACGATGTCACGTGGCTCACTGACTCATGAAAGTCACTGCTCGCTCCTGCTGGACGCACGTGACCATGGCATACTCCATTCGTTCACTACAGGAACAGTCTCAGAAAGTTTTGATTGCACCTCATTATTGTTAAAATAGTGAAAATTAATATGACGGGTAATAATAGAATACGATGGACTTTTTACTATACTGTTCATCGAGCAAGTCTAACGCAACCTGTAGTGTAGGGAACAGAACGGTCACTTCTGGTCATTTGTGATGTGTGGACTATTTCTATCTGTGTCCTTTTCGCGCAAGTCTTTGTTTCATGCCTTGTGAAATTAGCGCCGCCCCCATTCTTTTCAGGGCTGCTTTGTTTTGCACAAAAGGCATCTCGGAAGGCAGATTCTACAGAAAACCGACTAATCAAGACTCATCCCAGCATCTACCATCTTCCAGCCATCACTGTGCACCGGCGCTTTACATCATGCAGCTCTCTCTAGCTGGTTTTCTGCACATTCAACAGTTTACAGATAATTGTTTGCACTGGTTTGTGTAGCACAGTTCTCTTGTCCTGTGTAGGTATCCTGCACTGGCTTAAGTATTTATTATCCTGAACATTTATTGTTGCTCATCTCGCACTGTCGTGTATTTGCACTTTATCATGCTGCTCTGTTGTTTGTCTGGTCCTCAGTGAAACAACATTTCGTTCAAAAGTCTGCACGTTATGTAGAGAAATGACTATAGAACCCAGTTGAACTTGATTTGACTTAAAAGGGAGGTGCTTTTAGACCAGCAGATCGGTTCTGCTTGGTCGGGCGGCACTCATTTCCAATCATAGTAAAGTTGTGTAAAAACCACTAAAAAGCCTTAACCTAACCTAACCTAGGATACACTTATAAATTATAAACTGCACTGTGTGTTTTGAGAGAGCGAGAGAGCAAGAGAGAGCTGTCAGGTCTGGTACACTGCAGCATCCTCACAAGTTAATCTGGCAGGTATGTGTTGCCATAACAACCCCACTCTCTTACGTCATGACCAATGAGGATAGACAGTCCACTGAGGGGCGGGCCCTTCCCCTAACCCAATACCCAATCAGCTCAAATAGACTCGTTTAGGATGAGCTCTGCTTTCATAACAACTCAACCAAGTCGTCCGTCACGAGTCTCTCCAGCCTCAGAGTGCCATGAAAATGTAAACATTCTCAGGGTATTTAACGAACACTCATTCCTTGTGCCGTCCTCACCATCAACAAACACACACACACACACACACACACACACACACACACACACACTTGCCTGAACACTCAGGAAATTCCCATTTAAGAGAAAAATGCAACCTGTTTGAACTCTCTGCAGTTTTTTTTAGCATTCCTAGCATTCCGAGTCCAACACGATTCAGGACACAAAGGTCTCTTCATTCAGTTTATTCACTCTCTATCGCTATCTCTATCCCATGCCCTTTTCTTTTTCTGTGGGAGCTGTCTGTCAGATGTGATTACCCAAGCAGAGCTGATCTCTGTAGAGTCCAAATCTGATTTGAACTCACCGAAATTGTTCTCTCATAGTTGGAGGTATGGCTCTCGTTCTGTTCCATTGGCTTTCTTTTCAGTGCTGAATCAAGGACTTTTATTTGTGCTCTGGTTTTGTTCTGACAGGCAGAGCGATTTAGACAAGACAGGACCTTTTAAAAAGTCGAGGAGAAGAAATCAGCTGATCTTCAGGAGAAAGGGGTGATGTTTCACAAAGTTAGGACATGGCAGCCACAAACTTGGTGACCTTTACTCGAGTTACATAGGTGCATAGGCGCTTTGCATTTTAATGGTGTTGAACATCTGAGCAGTAATAGTATATGAATAGTTTTTGTGGCTGACGCATAAAGTGTCATAAGTGCAGCCATATTCAATTGTAGGACATCCCCTTCCCACACTGTCTTCCTGTATTTAATATATCCGTGGACTGACACTGAGATGCATTCCATACTTTTTATCCTTATTTATCAGTTTAACTATAGTCCCCAAGTAAGCACTAACTTCAGCTTGCTGTCTTTATAACAACTCAGTCCATGTGTCTTCTATTATTCCTTCTTTCCTGTTATTTCTCTCTCCTCTTTTCATTGAGGTTTTTTTTTTGGGTCTCTCCAGTTTCCCTTCTTTCTTCTTTCTCCATTCCTTCATGGGATTTTCAGGTCATAGATAATGTTATTCAGGTCAGTGGGGATACCATTATTCCACATTTTCCTGCCTCAGGGATCTCAGGGATGAGTCCAGGGGCATCTGAAGCTACACTGCATTCTCATTCTCATAACTCCTTTATTTACTAAAGGTCAAGCAAGTCTCATTTCTAGCTCGCTTCTGTTCTGCAAACACGTCTAGATTCACGTTTCCCTGTGAAGCTGAGTGTAATCGGATTGGTGCCAAGCATCAAGAGCATGCAAAAACATTTGGCTGTCTGCATGACACTCCTGGCTCTCACAAAAAGACAGAGCAGGCTCCATGCTTAGCAGGGTAAAACGAGTCTTGGGGTTAAATTGTTCATGTATCAGATGTGTGATCTGACTTATTATACAAGATTTCCAATCTGACCCCAGTTTGGAAGGGTGGTAGATCCGAGCTAGCGTATTTCATTCAAGGTGAGACTGCATGAGGCTAGGGGCTAGAGTACACCCAGATAAAGTGCTAGTTTGGTTTTAACAATGGGCTGCCTCTGTCTGGAGTCTGACCTGACTGTTTCCTGTTCCTCCTTCCTGCTCTTTCTCGCTTCGTTTGTCTTCGATTCAGCAGCAGAAACATATGTGGTGAAAAGAGCTAATGGTGGGCCCTGTCCTTCTTAAGTGAATTAGCCGGGTTGGGTTGGTGAAGAATTGACATGACCCAGGATTAGGTTGCACATTTAGACGTGTTGTAGATGGATGGATAGTTGAATCAGATAGATGTATGTGCTGTTATATAGGAATTAATTTAAACTCTACACGCTTTGTTTAATGTGTGCGATTGACTAAAGAAAAAAGTTGTCCACAGTTTAAAGAGAACTCCGTGAACAAAGTTGTGCAAAGTATGTCTCTACTATGGATATACCTCTATGTCTATATAAATTTTGTCATAGAGATGTGATTTTCAAATGGCTTTATTCAAAACAGACTGGAAAGAGACCTAAGTATTAGTGAATTAGCCCACTTGATAGCGAAATAGCCTACTTAATAGTGAATACTGTACTTCAGATTCCTTCAGACAACAGCAAAAAATACCTAAACCAAAATTATACATAAATATATTAAATCAAGAACATGAAATAGCAAATTGAGCTGGGGATGACACCATGTCCAACTTAACCGCATTCCATTTGTACAAGTCGGAAAATAAACATGGACGTCTCCAGGAAGACCACCCTTGTGCTTGCTCTTTTGTCCGTTACCGGTGTTTATGTCCCTAATAAGCTGATCTCACCCTATTAAAAAAACATTCAAATTTAAACTGGAATTTCAGCTTCTTTTATGACTTTCCTTTAAATTTCATGGGGTGGGGGAAGCCAGGTTTGCCTACTTGCCATTAGCCATTAATTAGCAATATCTATGTGTATGTACACAGGTTCGTGAGCTAGGTATTATTGCTCCTGCATACGGCTGTTTGTTGCGAGTCAGATTTTTGATCCATGTGTGTGCCTGTTCTCTCTGGGCAAGACCGTTTCTCTTAAGTCTTTCATTAGCAGGCTGTAATTTCCCTCTGCTATAATTTGGTCTAATGGTGGCTTGTGTATTAGGGTGGAGGTCTGAGGTAAAATCCAAGCTATATCCGCAGCCTGTGTTGTTTTTTTTTGTACATCTTACTGGCTAGCAATATCCTGAAGGGTTTGAGTTTCTTGTGGTTATTTTTTCTACATGATCACACCGTTCTGATGAAATTTAAACCGTATGTGTGTATCTTAAAGAGCAGCTAATCCTCTAAAATACAGTTTTGCTACAAGCTCATGCTAGCTCTGGCAAACCAAAGCACCGAGTCATGCAGTGTCAACCGCTGCCAGTCACCAGTAACAAAGAAAAACATTTGTGCTACAAATCTGCACTAATCCGGTTTAAAAAGACAGCCTTGTATTGTGGTGCTCTGCTTTTTTTGTGCTATGTCAAAATACACCACAGCAAATATCTATAAAAGGGTCTGGTGCCCAAAAGAGCGAATTCTCAAGCTTGAATATTTTGCAGCATTTTTGGGGTGATTCACCACACCAAACAGACTTCACAAAGTGCTTAGCAGTCAGCATCTGATACAAATCAAGCGAGAAAATCAGTTAGGGAAAAACACAAAAAATGTGGCCTACATGAGTTTCCCAGACTGCAGGTAAACACGAAAGGGAGAGGAGTGTGTCCAAGTCTTAAGTGTTTGACAAAGCAGGTTTTATTAGGAGTAAATAACTCGAACAAGTAGCGGTTGTTGAGGAAACAGAAAGAGCGGGTAATTTTGTGACAGGGTAGATTGCTAGTTAGCAAAAAAAAAAAATGTCAGTATTTTGGAGACTGTCTGTTAGCTAGCTTTAGCTAATAGTGCGTTTAGCTGTACACTGCCTATCAAATGTTTTTGATCCCTAAATATCTCAAGTGAACTGAGATATGTGTGACTTTTTGTTTTATCAGACAAAATCTAGCTAGCTAGCCAATCTGGGTCACTCTACCATACATTTACCTCGCATTTGATACTTGTACACTGGACTTTAAAACACATTATAACATCATATATGAGAGTGAATGATGAAGACTTAATAATACAAAGATATAGATATTTGACTGCGTATTTGTGTATTTTTTCCCTCGTTTAATTTCCATTACACAGAAACTGTGATAAAATATACATAGTGTATGTTGCAGATAATGTGCCTACCTTTAGACTATCTGTGTCATATATTTCTACATATTAGTCATGTATCCCGTGTTTGTGACCCATGCATGCTATCAGTTGCAAATAAAATAGCTTACCTTGTTTTACTTCATTACACACCTATTTCATTTTCTATGTATGTATGCGTGTAAACCGACTCACTGCTCTCAGCTTATTTCTCGTATACTTCCAGTGCATTATGGGTCATTTTTATCATGTACTAATGAGTAAACTGTATTATGGGTAATGAATTATGGGGCAGTTTGTCGGCACTGCATTGAGCAGAATATGATGCCAAACCAAGGCTTTCATAGGAAATAAATAAGAAATTGATGTAGCTTGTCCTTTTTAGTGTGTCATTGTTATACGTGGTGTTCCTAATTACTATCCGATCCACACACATCTCTGAGTTATTAAATCATGGCTCACCGGATATTCTTCCTGCTTGTTGCATGCGGACATGGATTACATAATAGATGCTTCAGACGCCTGTCTCCTGTGAGATCAGAGTCAAATTGAGGCTGTGAGAGAGTGAGAGAGAGAGAGAGAGAGAGAGAGAGTACTATATGTAAACTCAGATGAAGACATCAACTGGGTGTCGAAGCATACGATCATCTTGCCATGTTGCTTCCTGTTGTTTTGCACAAAGGCAAATTGTGGTATCCAGATGAAATAAAACATCTGCTCGATATATGAAGTGAAGAAGGCTTTTAAAGCAGCTACTGCTCATAAACTGAATGCTGAATTATTGATTAGCTTCAACTCAAAAGCTTCATCTGACGTGTTGATCTGCGTTGAGCGCGAGTAAAGAGCCACTAATGATATAATTCATTCATGAATTAATTGAACATAAAGATAATATAAGAGATATATTAATAAGCAATAAGAAACACATTGCGATTCAGAAACAGTGCACAGCAAAAGTGATGGAGAAAACTGCCCAATTGATTCCTGGTTCGGATGCAGCATGTAAAAATAAATAAATAAATAAATAAATAAATAAAAATCTAAAGGCAAACGCTAGCTCAGGGGGTTAAGCTGTTAGCCACTGGGTTAAGGTCGGGAGGTTGAGAGTTCAAATCCAAGCACCACCATGCTGCCGCTGCTGGGCTCTTGAGCAACGCCCTTAACCTTAAATGCTCAGTTGTATGAGATATAAAAAAAAAAAAAAGTAAGTTGGTCTGGATAAGGGCATCTGCCAAATGACGGTAAAGTGATGTAAAATTAATCCTTTGTATGGACTCAGGAAGAAAGGATAGGTAGATATCATAGATAGATATTTGCTTAAATAATATTTTGAAGAAATCTAAAATTAATGATAAAAATAAATGGTCACTGAGGATGAGAATTAGATGAGAACAACAGCAAAACAACAACGGCTAAAACAGTATGGCGTGAACAGGCTTATGTTACTGCAGTTAGCATAGCTCTCCATTTATACAATTCTGTGAAAAAGTGTTTTCCTTGGCCTTATTGTGTTGTTTTGAGTCATTTGCTAACAGGAAATTATTTATTCATCATGTCTTATTGCTTGTGCAACCTGATGTGAGTGATATGGCTAATGGGTTACGTGCGCAGAATGTAGAAAGAAAGTAACTTTACATGAATGTTTCCAGACGTGTTTATCTCCAGAACAATGCTAGTTAGCGCATGTTTTTAGCTACATTGCTGTTTATCAGCTGTGTTGAGGTTGGAAGCTGCTGTTACGTGATTCCTGCCTGCCATGGCAACTGTGTTGCCATAACAACTAAGACAACTGGTTTAAAAAGTTGTGTTTCTTTATTACAAAAAGAAATAAGCAGACAACAACATGAGGCTCCACCGTGTAAGATACAGGACGTATCGAGGAAGTACACACACACACACGCACACGCACACACACTCACACTGCCTCAAGCAGTCAGTGATTGGGAGTTGTGGTTGAGTTAAAACCACTTCCTCAGTCTGTCACACACACACGCACACGCACACACACACACACACACACACACACACACACACACACACACACACACACACACACA
>JAQMCW010000036.1:4751411-4796176 GCA_030068335.1 Chrysichthys cranchii | reverse complement strand
TCAGGGAAGGCCTTGTGTATTTCAGCAGGACAATGCAAAACCACATACTCCAGTCATTACAACAGTCTGGGTGCTGAATCGGCCGCCTGCAGTCCAGATCTTTCACCTATAGAGAACATTTGGTGCATCATTAAACAAAAAATACCTTAAAGACGATCGCAAACTCTTCAGCAGCTGGAAACCTATATCAGGCAAGAATGGGACCAAATTCCACCAAACACCAAAACTCCAGAAACTCATAACCTCGATGCCCAGACGTCTTCAAACTGTTTTGAAGAGAAGAGGAGATGCTACACCATGGTAAACATGCCCCTGTCCCAACTATTTTGAGACCCGTAGCAAGCATCAAATTTCAAACGAGCTCATTTTGTGCATAAAATTGTAAAATTTCTCAGTTTAAACATTTGTTATGTTATCTATGTTCTGTTAATATTAAATATTGGCTCATGTGATTTGAAAGTCTTTTAGTTTTCATTTTATTCAAATTTAAAAAAGCCCCAACATTTCTGGAATTCAGATTGTAATAGTAGTTAAATAAGACCAGAAATAAACCATAATGCCAAAATATGGTACATGATCATGCTAGCTTCACCATCAATCTCCATTAGTCCACTCACTCGGAACAGAATTGCACGTTTCCTCCACGACGTCACTCCAGCCAGGTAGATGTGTTTCAGCGCCTCACGGCTGAGGCGCAGGTCGATACCCTCTGGTGTGACGGTGAATTGGAATGCCACCGCCTGGTGCGCCTCTGCCATGGCAGGTGCTGAAGGAATGGGACAGCTATTAACTGAATGATTGGAGTAAATCACAACATGATTGTTAGTTATAGCCTAGCAAAAGCTGACAATTTTGCAGTGGGATGCTAGGGGACAAAAACTGTCCAGTAGTAAGTAAGAAACCACACCCTATTCACTATATAATGCATTTGTCATGCTTGAATGTGTATTGTAGAATATCAAATGCATTCATGAAGCAAAAAACAAACAAACAAGAAAACAACAACAAAAAAGTAGATTTTCAACTCTAGGTATTGAGGTTTTCCCCATATATCTAAATGCAGACGTCACTTCAGCCAGTTGACTGAATCTCACAAATCGACAGTGATGAACCCACTTTCACAATCACATCAATCTTTTCCTCTTCTTTTCCTCATCCTGAGCCAAAATCGAGGTCACCTTTGCAGGGTCAACCTTTTATACATTTCACAGAGCATGGTAGCATGTTCATATGAAGTGCTTATTTGTGTCATGTTGGAAGCATTGGTTATGTTTCACAACTTGTGTATTCAGGGTTTTTTGGTTTTTTTTCGGCCTTTTGTAATTACTAAACAAAGCATGATTTACATTTTGCTTCTCATAAATTCCCCTTCTGGGAAGATAAAATGTTATCTTGGCATTTTGTATACTTTTGTAAACATACAAAAAATGTAGGCTGGACCAACTGCAGTACACAGTGAACAGTGTAAAAGAAAGCGTACTGTATTTTGATCAGCAGTAGTATTTGGGAAATAAAGCTAAGAAAAGAATGAATTACAGAACACTGTCCTTTATAAAATCTGTAAAATATAATCATTAGGTAATATCTCTGGATGCCGTAAATGAGTGAAGATAAAAAAAGAAAAAGAAAGAAAATACATCAAATATGAATGAAAAGTCATTCAAAATCAAGGTCATTGTATTAGATAACTTTTACAACACAGCTATGTAGAGTTCAGATTGAACTCTTGGATGTCTAGGCTATTCCAGGATCATTTAATATGCGGAAAGGAGCATTATCACCTTTCCCTTAACTTAACAGAGCCTACAGTGAGTTTAGCAAAAAGTCAACAAAATTGTGATAAATATGAATATTTTTCTGCAGTCAGGTATGTTGTCACTTCAGGTTATGTTTTATGTAATAGGGGAAATCATGAGCACGTTCTTTTCCACGTCATGTGACTGGAAGCCGTCAAACTGGGGCAAAGTTGAACAGTCAGAAATAGCAGAGAAGCTGACGCGCATGCCCAGAGCAGTCAACTGCTGGAGAGAACACAGATGAAGCTGTCTCGCACAAAAATAGCTGGGTTTTTTTTCTTTCTTTTTACTCCTAATGAGTCTGTGGGTTATCTTATAATAAAGACTTAATGGCACATCTGTTTATTATTCAAGTGCGGGAACTGCTTGCTGTTAATAATGTCATTTATAGAAGCATGAGTCTGTGGAAATTAGACATCACAATTCCTATATTGATAAAATAATACCAAAAATAAAACCATTGAGTATTGGTGACGTGCAAAGGCACCACAATTAAACTGAAATGAGCGGCATAATAAAGGGAAATAACTGTCGCCTGATTTAAGATTATAATATAAAACAGAAAAAAATACATCCTCAACATATATGAAACCTTAGGCATAATAATAATAATAATCATCATCATCATCAGAATAAAATAAAAATCAATCAATAAATAAAATAACACAGCAGGTTTACCTGTAGTTAAAGCACTGCACTGGTGAAGTGAATCAGGATAGCTGATCTGGGTAGGTCACGTTCCCTTAGGTTTGTTAGGAGAACGGCTCTGTACCACCACAGGTTGACCCTGATAACCTTCAAATAACAGATTTCCTCAAGGAGACTGTGGGAGAAAATTCAACCTCCACTTATGGTCAAATAACCCTCTTCTGTCTCTCACGTTCTCTACGTCTACCTTCTGTGCCTTTAGACTTCTTGCTCCTGCTCAGTCTGGCTTACTCTGTATGTGTGTGTGTGTGTGTGTGTGTGTGTGTTTGTAACCAGACACCTATGTGGCTCAGACTATGCTAGTGACTACACAATCCAGGATGGCACATAATCATACTCACTCCCAAATCTCACAATGTTTCTGCAAAGAACCTGCTGAGACTAATGATCCAGAGCACTGCAGGAGGAGCCTGAAATGTCCATGCTAGAGTTTTTATGTGTCCTTCCTTAACTGTGTGAGTATTCTGAGCTGCTGTGTGCTAAATAAGGCTTGTCAGTGTCTTAGGTAACATGCACAATCACTCTTGGCAGACAAACTGTGAGGTTGGAAAATGAAATGATTTTAATTATCCACCAAGTGGTCATAGGCCAGTCTGCAAGTAATATTTGCTCCTCGGAGCATCTCTAAACAGGTAGAGAAGTTGAGAAGATATCTGCCAAACTACTGAACGCACAGGCCCTAGAAGGTGTAAATGATTCAGAGAAACAGATGGAAAATGCTCTCATAGCAAGTACAGACAGGAAGTGAGGGAAGGGTGGACAGCGAGAGGGAGTGAATGTTTAGCCGATAGATCACGTCCTCCTGATTTCCTGACATGTAGACTTCTTCATTGAATACTGTGCCTTGGCCGATTAAAGCCGTCTTCTCCATGCTTCTGATCTGGCCCCACTTCCGGGTCTCTACACAGAACGATGTGACCACGGTTTCAAAATTGTTTCCACCGATTACAATCAACCTGTCGGTGGATCCTAGGAAGTGGAGGCTAGGCATATCTGCATCAGTGCGCGTGAGGGTAGGAAGCAACTCACTCCAGCAATCTGAAGAAGAGAAGAAGGTTTTAGGCATGTGAAAGATTTTTTCATTCGTCATTCATTCATTCATGTTCAGTAGCTGTTTTTATGTCGGTCAAAGTCAGAGAGGTTTCTAAGTCTAGCCCAGAGACGCTGGGTGAAAGGCAGGAATACACCTCGGATGGGATGCCAGTCCATCACAGTGAACTACACGTACATCCTCATACTCTTTCATACCTGGGACAATTTAGAGTAGTCAATCCACTTAATACAAAGGAAATGTGAGGAAGCCAGAGAACCTTATGGAAACCAACAGAGACATGTGAAGAACATGTAAGAGTCAGCACATACAGTTGCCCAAGCTTGGGACTGGACCTTGGAGCAGTATGAAATGTTATGGAATTAAAGTGGAAAAACATGTTATTAATGGTACGTTATTGCCAGGTATTGCAAATGAGTGAATCAGCGAATGCTGAAATCTTAGGTTCAAACCTGATGATTATAAATAACTACACTCTTAGCAAAGAATCTTAAAAGATTCGTTGGTTTGTTCCTCTCAAATAACCCTTAAATCTTTTCTATGGTACCCTACATCATAAATATTCTTCATCAGAACATTTAATAACCCTTCTTTATTCAAATAACCCTTGTGTCTATGAGTGTCAGGCTATACAAACCCAGTTGTTTACACTGACCTTAGTTTAAAAAAAAAAAAAAAAAAAAAAAAAAAAAAAAAGGTTACCAGTGGTTTGTTTAGATGGTTAATGGTTCTAGCAATCTAAGGCAGTTCTACTTGTAGCCTTTTCTGAAAGGAAAATGGTGGGTTCTCCATATAACCTGTGATGGTTCGCTGACAAGGAAAAGTCAAAAGAGGTCTTTGGGGTACTAGATTGAACATGTATAAATAATTCTAAATATATGAGTATGAATTGTAAATAAGCATAAACATGTAAACATAAAAGTTGGTACAGGTAAACAGACGTCCTGTCTCGGGTTCACTAGATGTTTCTACCTGAGTGGATATCTGTTTACAGTCCAAATAATCGTGACAGGATGTTGAACACAAAAAGTGGCTTTATAATTGACATACCTTGTGTGGTATCATAACATAGGACTAGTTTCTCCCCAGTTCTCTGGATGTTCCCCAACACATAGAGGCATGTCCCTAGGCTGGTGGTGAGGGGAGAATCATGGGAGAGGGAAAGGGTGAACTGGAAGTCTGAGAGAGGGAGCGAGGAGACAAAAGCCCATGAATCTGTCCAAGGGTCATATCGCTCCACAGCAGTATACACTCCTGTGCTGGAGTCAGGAGTCACCAGGGAGTCCAGATACCAGCCCCCTATAGCATAGATATGCCCCCCACACACCGCTGCACTGAAGTGGCGCCTGTGCTGAGAGAAGCCAAAACACAACCCATTTTCACTGACCATGAAACTAAATGACAGATGACATGTAACAATTTACATGGTGTTCAGGGAAGTTTAATATTCTGGTGATTTGAACATAACTGACTCCACACCTTGATAAGAGGGGCTGTGGATACCCATTTATTTGTTAGAGGATTATATCGGAAGGACGCCATCTTGAACTCATATCCCCTCTTTGTGTGTTGCCGGAACCCACCAATGAGGAAGAGGTAGTTGAACAGGACTGCTGTGGTGAAGCACCATTTATCTGCACTAAAGGGCAAATCTGTAACAGGACTCCATTTCCCATCGTCCTCATCCAGCCTGAAAAGCCTCCTGGCAGACTCTGTCTCCTGATTGTTTCGGGAAATCAGATTCTCTTTTCTCAGGCAGTACAGCCGAGGTGAGCCATTTGACCGGATCTGAAGGACCTCCTTCTGTAGGTGGAGGTCCAGGCTCCTGCTCAAGTGAGGAAGCTCAAGAAGGTTTGTGCTCAGGTACATCAGCACAGTTTCCCGGAGCTCAGCACTGCTCAGCTCCTCAGCCAGCTGCAGGTAATCCAAGAACGTTTGTTCAGTGAGGATTTCAGACAGAGACAACAGCAGGCAACGAGTGAAACCAGGAACCAAGAGATACATGCTGACACGCAAATGCTCCTCGAGGAGATTATGCGGAACGCAGAATCTTTGTAGGAAGCAGAACTGCAGGAGGTTGTGGAACACTCTGGAGGGCACGTGGGACAGGTTCACTAGATGCTCGGCACTTTCTCTCATGCAGGAGTTATAAAGAGCCCTGAAGTATTCGCTACAGTCCGCCATCCTCTCAACATCAACCTGATGCGCAAAATATGAAATATATTACTCTGAGCAAAGGCCAAAAAATTCCAAAGAACATCTGATTTCTCATAAAATTTGGTACACTTATAGATATTAAATGAGAACTTTGAGATAGATCATATGTGTAGGATTTTAATACACTCTTACATACAGAGGGTTTCCTGAAGATTTCTAAAGTTTTAAAAAACTTTTCAAAAACAGTTTATGCCCAAGTCTTACCCTTGCTTCAGTTAATAATCTAGATCTAGTCAATCAAGAGTCCTGTATAGAGCTTTCACAGATCCCCATGGAGGGATGAACTGAACCCTTAAGTGTGTCAAATGGATAAGGGCTGGATAAGGTATAAATACGAAGGAGAATCAAAAAGTAAAGGCAATTTTAAAATGATGTGATAACCCGGAGAGCAGAAGACAAAACAGAGTGAAGACATCAGTCTTCTCCAGGGAAGTCAGACCTCCCCCAAGTAAATCATGCTAACATTCTCTTGGGACATGAAGGGGCCTATTCTGGCTCATTTCCAAAGATTGAACAGTGCAAATTACTGCGCATTGCTGCAAAATGAACTTAAACCTGCGATTCGCAGCAAAAAAAGAGGAATGCTGTCCAAAACAGTCTTGCTGCACCATGATGATGCATGTCCTCATACAGCAGCAGTGACAATAGAGACAGTGCAACGGCTCGGGTTCCAGCGTCTTCCAGATCCTCTTTACAGCCCGGATCTGGCGCCGAGCCATTATTACATCTCTGGTCCACTGCAGGAGTGCTTACCTGGTTTCGGGAGCAGCCAAAAAAAAATAATGCATCATCTTGCATGGGGACTATGTGGAAAAGTGATATGTTCAATGTCTCACAGTCATTTCTATTAAAGCAGTTAAATGCATTTTGCCTTTACTTTTTGATTCTCACTTGTAGTTAGCCATTATACTTGAATTCATATCCCCTCTAGACAGGAAGTAGATAGATCCTAGACAAGAAGGGGCCAGAACCAAACAACTTGCGAGTATATTTGTGTACTCACATAGAAAAGGTATGTGCTTGTCTGGATGGTAAACATGGGTCCATTTCCATGATAACGATACGTCCGAGCTTCTTGGTCCATTTTCCATGTGTCTGTTTGGCTGCCATCAGGTGTGCTCCTCATCTCGTCACCGTTCGAATGACTCCGTGCTGTAAATCTGTTCAGTCTCTTCATCACCCAGGTTAAATCACTCTTGAACCCAAAACGTCTTTGAATATAATCGAAAGTGTTCTTTATCCATGAGAATAGACAGAGGAATAGTGCTGAAAGAGTCTCCCAGAGAGCATCCATACTTTTAGATTCAGGCTGGAGCAGATTTAGCAGAACTTTCTCTTGCTTTTCTGCTGTCAATCCATATAATTAGCAAAAAATGGTGTTTTGAGTGATCAATGGAAGACTCACATTAGTTGGCAGACTCCGGTAAAGCTTAAGCGTTGCTGTCACAATAAACTGCAGTCTGTGGTTGGTCAGTTGATTCCCTGGTCTCTCTTGTAAACTAGGCCTGCTTGTTTTGAAGGTTTCTTTCCATTATGCAGCTCAGTCTGGAGTGCACTCTGTGGGTTATTGAGCTAAAGCAGGAGGAGCAGAGCTATTTTAGGAAGCTCATTGCCCGTAGCACTGGATTGAAACAGGACCAGGCACAGCCATGTTGGAGTACAGTTCTCCAGACTAAACAAAACAAACAAACAAAACCCCCAAACAATGACAGGAAAGATTATACTCACTTCCTACAAAGTGTTTTTAAAGCCGTCTTCTTTCATACTAATCTGTGCACATTCTCTTCAGACACTTAATTTTTTTTCTGTCCTTTCTTCTTGGCTCTCTCTGCGCCGTGGGAAATACAGCTTCTAGTATGGCTGCTCCAAAACTAATTCCTCTCCATCTCACGCAACTAAATCCCAATCACTGTTATTTACCACCGGCCTAATAAACTAACATGCATCTACATGTGACCTCTACATTTCAGTTCATCGCATACATCTATACACATGGAGTTTTCTTTTCCTTCTTAGTTTTTTTCCCCCTTCGATTTAATTTTGATACTGTCATTACTGTACGAAAACGTAGCTATGCAGTGTCCTTGGGTGCTTAAGGTCATCCTTACTGTTGACCATTTGTTGATCTCAGCTAAAACAGAAAGGCGTCTGTGCTTTTGTGGTCAGTGCACTCTGAAACCTACCAGCAAACCTCAGATATGCTTTTTCTACGGGCCTTTTTAAATCAACACATTGTATGCGTATGTGCATAGTAATGCCTGAAACAGTACATGGAAAATGTGTTTACATATCCTATTTTTTTTTTTTACAGTAACTTTAGTGAATGTTGTTGCTTTATATATAATACTAACTTCCTATATTGGTGAAGACCCATTATTTTGCATTTGAAGCAGCTCCAGGGGTGGCTAACGCCAACCCTAGGTTAGCACTGTTGCCTCACAGCAAGAAGGTCCTGGGTTCGACCTGGACATCTTTCTGTGAGGACTTTTGTTCTCCATGTGGGTTTCCTCTAGGTGCTCCGATTTCCTCCCACAACCCAAAGACATGCACAGAGGGGATTAGGCCACTAAATGGCCATTCTAAATTGCCCACAAGTGTGAATGGTTGTCTGTCTCTGTGTGTCACCCTGCGGTGGATTGGCGACCTGCCCACGGTGTACCCCGCCTCTCACCCGAAGTCAGCCGGGATTGACTCCAGCTTGCACCTGAACAGGATTAAGTGGCAGAAGAGTGAGAACAGCTCCATAGTTTAGAAACCTTTGGGAATGTTATGTCCATACTTTTGGTGTTGTATTTTAACAGAGTATAAAACATTAATTATACTGATAATTAACGAACACACAGTATAAATGACATTTACACAAATAGTTAGATTTCACATAGTTTTATTAGTAGTAAGAGTTTCAATGGCTGCAGAGTCCTATAAAGGCAAAAAAAATAAAAAAAATAAAAAAATCACAGATTGTGTAATAAGACCAAAATAAGCACTTGTCCATGATTTTAACCATCACAAATGAAAACTGGACCCAGCTCGATACTTTTGTGGTCCTTTAAGACAGTAATGAATGAGACAGATTAAAAAATCACTGCAGATGTAATGATGGAAAGTAAGGCTAGCGATGCACTAAAAGAGTACGAGTAGGGACTAACGCTCGGTATGAAATTGCTCCCGGAGTAGAATATTCTTTGTGTTTTATTAAACTAATACATATATCACTCTGCATGAACATCTCCCTGGAAATAACTAAACCTGGTATACAAAAAGGGCAGATATCCTTGTGGCCTGGATTTTATCTGTATTTATGAAAGTCCAGATTATTAAGTAGCTGAGATATTTTATATTTGGTTTGGATTCAGTACTGATCATCTTTGGATGACTGATAAGAAGTCAATAAATAATTAAATACAATGGGAAAAAAAAACAAAAAAAACAAAGGCTACTTGATTTGTACAAACACACAAACTACTGGATATGCTGCCTCAACCTGCAGGTGGTGATCCGAGTGCAGAATGCAGATGTTCTTAACCAAGATTACGAACAGGTAAAACTGTTGTACTAACCAGAACAGCTTTTATTATATCTGAAACTAGAAAGCATCAATAATGCTCCAAACTCCAACATAAGCTATAGCCTTCAGGGGTTTGTATTAGAAGTCTAGGACTGATGGAAACCCCGAACCGACACGCTCCTGCAGTAATTACTTCATTTGTACCCACGGTATTTTCTAACAAACTTAACTGGTTGCATAAACTTTGAGGATTTGGCTATTTTAAACCAGTTCTAGCAACTCTAAATTGCCCACAGGTGTGTGTGTGCGCGAGTGCAAGTGGTTATCCATCTCTCCGTTTTAGCCCTGTGATAGACTGACGATCTGTCCAGGGTGTACCCCACCTCTCGCCCAACATTGACCCCACACAGAAACTGAAATAATGAAGAATTAAACCAGTTACCCCAACCAGGATAAAACAGTTACTGAAGATGAATTAACAAACATGGTAAACATGCTGCCTGAGCAATCCACAGCACATAAGACGCTGCTAATGATAATGAATGCATCCTCTCTTTGTCCTATGAGTTTCATATCTAACTGCTCACTAGCGCCAAAATGAGAGTAAAATTTTGTCCGACTTCCTTCAAATTCGATTAAAGCTTTAACCATCTGTCACTTAAAGCAAAAAGCTGAGAATGTCCTCAATTCAAATGCTGTTTTTTTTTGTTTGTTTTATCTACTGGATACAACAAATGTTCCTACTACACAGAGTAGGTATCCAGTTAAACATACATATAGTACTGTGCAAAAGTCTTACCTACCCTTATTTTTTACACAAATTTTCTAATGCACATTTATTTTATGAATTCTACATTATTGATTTCCAAACATTATTTTTCCAAAAAAGGTTTTTTTTTTTTTTTTTTGGCATTTTTAAAATGTTTGTACGTCTGTAAAGAAACCAATGCATTACATAAGAGATTTTTTTTTTGTCTGGGGAAAAAAAATCTCTTAAAGTAATACATTGGTTTCTATGAATGAATAAATAAAATAATGAATCCTCCTGGATCTTGCTACAAAGAAAGAAGCAAATGTCTGACAGTCAAAGTCTCCAAAAGTACCGTGGCAGATTCTCCAAGATGCTAAGTAAAACTTTTACCTATATGCAAAACTCATTTCCTTATAAAACTGCACACACTGTACCTGGGATTACTATTTAAGAGGAAAGAAAAGAGAAGGGGAAAAAAATAAAAAAAAGGCAACCCAAAAAACGGGTCGTCACACCAAATAGGGACTTTGTTTAATTTATTCCTGTTTACTACAGGTTGGAGTATTTTTCTTTTTAGTAGAAAGATGTAATTTAATTATTCCCGAAGTCTAGAATTTCTTTGCAGGAGCCCAAGATTTTTGCACAGTGCTGTACATGCTCATTGATGTGTGTGCATGGTCCTTATATTATCACAGACTTTACAACAACGCGCACACACACACAGCTGTGTGCTTCTTAAGAGAGCAGCAGGAGATGACAGGCAAAGCTTACAGTAATGTGTAAAATATGGAAATAAATGTAATAACCAGTTTGCCTGGTTTGTGTATACAGTGAAGTGCGCAGCTATACACAAACACCACATTTTCTCTCTCTCAAACACACATTCACAGATAACGTTCAAAATTTAGGTGGTTCGTCGTTGTCAAAAGTAAAAAAAACAAACCAAAAAAAAAAAAAAAACCCCCCAAAAAAGATGCAAAAGTAAACTGCCATAAATATAACAATACGTACTGCATTCATACAAGTGCTTGGATTAGATTGCATAAAAGGATATGTGCCATATCTCTAGTTGTTGCTGTACTGGAGATTTGTGCTCCAAGCAGGACAATTAGAGAAATTTACAGTACACAATACTGAGCAAGTTATAATTGATTGACATAATTGACATGTTTGGTAAGCATAATAGTTAAAAAAAAAAAAAAGGGGGGGGGGGGGGGGGGGCCCCCAAATAAATGAAAGATGTGCTCGTCTGAGGTCTGATCCATCCAGAAACCTCCAACAGGTCAGGCAAACAGCTTTTTCTGCTTGAAGTATGAATCAAACCTGTGCTGGGCATAATCCTGAAGACAGGAAAAAAAGCAGACATATACAGACAAACTTAAAACACTCTCCAGTTATTTAGGATTAGACTCTAACATCATTTGGGCTTTCATCCTACTGTATTCAGTCAGGTCCATAAGTATTTGAGTAGTCACGATTTTCCTAATTTTGCATCCATACACCACTACAGTAGTTTTGAAATAAAGCCATCAAGATGTGACTGAAGTGTAGACTTTAATTCAAAGAATTTAACAAAGATATTGCATTAAGCATTGAAATGAGCTCCCCTTGTGACACAGCAAGGGGAGCCTAATCTGAACGACTTGTTGAAGCACGTTTTCTGAAATAGGCAGCCCAAAAGAAATCGACTGGGTTGGCTATTTTCAGAGGTTGTGGGATGGTAGGCGCTCCGGATACCCGAATGCATGTGCACAAGCCCTGAAAAGGTGAGTTTTTCAAAATTCTCTTTAAGGAATTGGAGACATTTTTGACATTGTATTTTTCTACTTATCGACCTGACTGGACGTTGATATTTAATAGTCAACGTACCCAGACCTAAACAGCTCATACCTCAAAAATGGATTTATTTTTCAGGCTATATGTGATTGGTTCTCCAATCCGGCTTCTCGTTAAATACTATTGCTTTAATACGAAGTTATTTATTCTGAATGACTCACCATGTATCCAAATTCAATCTTGGAAATCCTGGCTTGAATAATGGACCACAGACCCCAGAAGAAATGAGAGGCAAGGGCAAACCTGCAACCGGGCACACGGGTGCAAGTGAGAGGTTGTTCGGGAATTACAACGCGATTATTAGCGGCATCAACAAAGGAAAGGTGCGTCGAAAAAGATCATGAGCAGATAAACACTGAGCAGCAAGGGTTAGCTCACCTAAAGAGCCAATCTGAATTATACCTGTTTGCTTCGACGATCATCTGTTCCAGCTCGGCTTGGTCTTCACAAAAAGCGTCTTCTCTCTCAGACAAGTAGTTTCTGAAGAAGTGTAGCTGAAGAGAACCCGAAAAGGCAGAGTGAGAGAAGTGCTGAATAATGATGGGAAAAATAATCGATTTTAAATGCACCACCTTAAAGTGTCTGCATGGATTTAAACTGTCTTATGTCGACAGTAGCAAACATTTTGAATGGAAAATCAACCCTAGACGCTAAGGTGATCGAAATCCTCAAAAACAGGACTGGAATTGTAATTATTCTTGTCTTTACATAATACGTGTAATCTTTTATTGAACATTTCCAATATCACTAGTTGTAATGCTCTATACAGCTAACAAAACATTTAAGATTTAGTCCCCAAGATTACATATACAACACGAATTCCAGAAAAGTTGGGATGTTCTTTAAAATTGAAGCAAATGAAAACTAAAAGACTTTCAAATTACATGAGCCAATATTTTATTCACAACAGAACATTGTCCCCACATTGTTGTGTATAACAGATACTGTAGATTGAATATTATTTATATTGTGTAATGTTTATGTTGAGTATTATACATACATATATAATTCCTCTTATGTACATACACCAAACCCCCCTTTCTTATTTTTTTCCCCCCGTATTGCTAGAGCAACCAACTGATGGAAGCAAATTCCTTCTGTGTGTCAGCATACTTGGCCTATACGCATGGGTCTGATTCTGCTAAACACATACATTATTCATTTTTTAAATGCAATGTCATAATAATTATGGAATGCATAATTCATGAGGTGAAAAGAAATTGCCCTGAATGACGTGCGTTTTTCCTAGATCCGGTGAGCATAAGGGTGGGAAATTTCAGGAAGCACACACTGACCGCTGAAACATGAAAGATTTAAATACTTGCCACATCATTGTGACAGGCCAGATTGTGACATTAAATTGAACTACGAGATACTGAGATATTCCCCCCCACATGCACCGTGCAAATAATTAAGGAGGGGGGAAAAAAAACAAACAAGCAAGCAAACAAAAAAAAAAACAAAAAACAAACCCTGACTAAAGGAAAACTGACTTAGCAATTTATAAGGCATAGCAAAGTGACATGCAGCACTACCCAAATAATCATAACGTCACAAATGAGATGTCTGGGAAAAACATACACAGCAGGAGGCACAGACTCACCTGCTGCTCTCTGGTTGGATAGTTGTCCAGGTTTGCTTGATAAAAAGGCCACTTGTCATATGTGTAATCATACACCCACTCACAGAAATGATTCCCAAAGTCAAACCCCCTGCACCAAATGGACGTGAGTAAAGCAGGAGTCAAGAGGTTAAAACAGCTCATTATTATCCTAATATACAGCGCCTTGCATAATTATTCACCCCTCTTGGACTTCTCTGGTTGTTCCTCTGACTAATGATTTGTCTCCTTACCCATTCGGGGACGTTTGTAGATGACCTCCTCTATGCAGAGGAGCTGGGGACCGATCCAGAGCTCTGCCCTGGACTTATTTTGATAATCCTTTGGTCTTTATACTGCGGTTTTGTTTAGACATGTTCTCTAAGAAACTCTGGGGTTTTTCAGGAACTGATGTGTTTAAGTATTATTATTATTATTATTATGGTCAAGTGACAGTCAATTAACAATGTTAGCTGCACCAGAAATATTCCAGTATTATAGGTAGTTTTGTGTAGATTTATGGTACATAATCCAAATTAACCTCCATGTCAGTTCCAGGTTGTAACACTACAAACTGTGGAAAGCGTCAGGGAGGGAGAATAATTACGCAATGCACTGCGATAATGTTAATAATTCAGTGGTGACGTGTTGTGTGCAGGTTCACCTGTAATTATAGCTGCTGTACTCAAAGTCGATAAGCATCAGTTTATCAGAGGAATCCGGATCTCGTCCGTCCAACTGCAGAATGTTTCCTGATGCAGAGAAAAGGGAAATAATTTGTAAATTACTTTGTACTGACTGACGATTATGTAGAGCCCACCTCCAGGGCAGGGGTGGCTCAGGGGTTAAGATGTTAGACTACTTATTGGAAGGTTGAGAGTTCAAATCCCAGCACCTCCAAGCTGCTACTGCTGGGCCCTTGAACAAGGCCCTTAACCCTCAACTGCGCAGTTGTAGAAAATGAGGTAAATGTAAGTTGCTCTGGGTAAGGGCATCTGCCAAATGACAGTAATCTAATGTAATATTAGATGAACAGGTGAAATATGGTGTATAGGTATATACATGTAGAGGTCATTGTGCACATATATAACACAGTGAGTGTGTGTGCGAGAGAGAGACACTCACCTTCTTGTACATCATTGTGACAGAAGACCACAGGTGAAGAAGTCTCTGCCAGCAGTGCTCTACGATCAAACAAGAGACCAATATTATGCTACAACCACACTGCAGGATTACAGGACCATCTTTTCACATACCAGTAAACAAGCCATCAAGACCCCGCACCCAGTTTGGCAAAAAGGAAGGAAATGCGTTACAGGACGGGTGATCACAGCACCAAACACAGAAATAACACCCAAGCAGAACCAGTGCTACAGGAACATTTACACTGTAGGTGTTTAAAATCCCAAACACCTTGAGACCAGTAGTTATGAGAGATTATTAAATAAAATTTCCATACATGATTGGACAGCGTGTTAAGATCTTCAACATTCCAACTATTCTAAACTAATGTACATTAAACTACTGCAGGCTACAGCAGAATGAAGAATACACTATAGTGCCAAAAGTATTGGGGTGCTTGCTTTTGCATACATAAACGTTAATCATATCCCATTCTTAATAAATAAGCTTTTATATGGAGTTGGCCCACCCTTTGCAGCTAGAACAGCTTCAACTCTTCTGGGAAGGCCATCCATGAGGTTTAGGAGTGTGTTTATGGGAATATTTGACCATTCTTCCAGGAGAGCATTTGTGAGGTTAGGCACTGATGTTGGATGAGAAGGCCTGGCTTGCAGTCTCCACTCTAATTTATCTCAAAGGTGGCCTATCAGGTTGAGGTCAGGGCTCTGCGCAGGCCAGTCAAGTTTCTCCACACCAAACTTGCTCATCCGTGTCCTTATGGACCTTGATTTGTGCACTGGTGTGCAGTCATTTTGGAAGTGGAAAAGGGCCATCCCCAAACTGTTCCCACAAAGTTGGGAACATGAGATAGTCCAGAATGTCTTTGTATGCTGCAGCATTAAGAGTTCCTTTTACCAAGAGGCCAAGCCCAAAGCCCAATGGATTGCCAGACAGAGAAGTGTAATTCGTCACTGCAGAGAACACGTCTCCGCTGCTCTAAAGTCCAGTGGTGGCTTGCTTTACACCACTGCAACCGACGCTTTCTATTGCACTTGGTGATGTAAGGTTTGAATGCAGCTGCTCGGCCATGGAACCCCACTGCATGAAGATCTCACCACACTGTTCTTGAGCTAAACTGAAGGCCACACGAGGTGGTCTGCAGCTATTGACGCTGCAGACAGTTGGTGACGTCTGCACACTGTGCACCTCGGCAAACGCTGCTCCTGCTCTGTGATTTTATGTGGCCTACCACACCGTGGCTGAGCTGCTCATGTTCCCAATTGCTTCCCCTTTGTTATGATCCCACTAACAGTTGACCATGGAATGTTTCATAGCGTGGAAATTTCACGAATGGACTTATTGCACAGGTGGCATCCTATCACAGTACCATGCTTGAATTGACCGAGCTCCTGCAAGCGACCCATTCCGTTACAAATTTTTGTAGAGGCAGTCTGCATGCCTAGGTGCCTGATTTTATTCACCCGTGGCCATGGAAGTGATTGGAACAGCTGAGTTCGATGATTTGGAGGGGTGTCTCAATACTTTTGACAATATAGTGAATGTTAATGCTGACCCTAAACTGCCATAGCTTATTATAATAGAGCTCATGTGCAATTTAGTTGCTGCTGTCAAAGAAAGCGAGCTAGACATGTGAGCAGGACCAGGCCCACTGGATTTGCATAAACAAAGACGTTGCTTTGTTGCAGGGTAACTTTGTTGCATTACCATTAGCATGAGGACCACATCGCTGCTGGACAACAACACAAGCAAAAAGAAACCACTTAACCAACTACTAAGAATAAATGTTTTCCAAAATGATATTTGTTAGTATACATACAAATGTGATTATGCTAATTAAGACCAACAATTCTGCTAGGGTTGGATTTAAAATGACTTATTGAAATGTTCACTAAGCAGATTGCTTGCCAGTAAAAGCCAGTATACCCAACTGTAGCACAGATTTGAGATTTGGTTAAATTCTGCCTGAAAAAAACACTTACAAAAAGACTGTTTTACTTCCTGTTCTACTGACATCCAACCACCCTACTATACCCCACCCCTGCACAACACATAACAACAAAGACACTGCTGTTATTTTCAATAATGTTACGGTTATAGTGAACAGATCTAAACCATGACGTTCGGATGTCTATACACAAAAATTATCAACAGATATCAGTGCAGTATTTCTTTAAGATCGCTGAATACAATGGACCCTCAGCTCGTGAACGCGTCGGATGGTGAACAAATCGATGTACGAACTAAATTCCCGAACAGATTTTGTATCGACTGATGAACAAATCCTCGACTGATGTACAGGCAGCCAACCCACCCTTCATGGCACAAGCACTCAATTCCAGTCAAGCACTCATGGTGTGAACGGGTTCAACGCATTTTTTTCATTGTGTTTCTCTGCATTTTTGCACTACAAGCCTTCATTATGGGTCCCAAGAAACTGAAAAGTGGAAATGGTAGTGAGAGTATGAAACCTAAGCGTATAACCGTTGAAATAAAGAAAGAAATAATTGCCACCATATCCCTCCGCCACAGTCCACCTACGCCAGCAACTACGTATCCACCACAAAGGTAACGTGCATTAAAATCATCTGTTTATTTCATTTAGTTTTATTTTTCTATAATTAAGGTTATTTGAATTTCCTTCCATGTTTTATTGCCACACATAAACCCACAATACACTTTAAAAACATGTTTTTGAGGGCTGAAACACATTCATTGTACTTATATTCATTTCAATGGAAAAAATTGGTGCGGGTCGCAAACAGGGTCTCAGAACGAATTAATTACTCGAGGTCCCACTGTATTCATGTTCAATAGGAAAGGAGTTTTAGGATGAGGGTTGTAGAGCAAAGTTTAAAAAGTTGGCTTGCAGACAGAATCTCACTCCTATGGAAGAGTACAATTCATTTTTAAATTCCAAGGTGACTCCAGAATCTGGGAAAGCAACAAAATACCTGGTAGTTTCAGGTCTGGAGAAAGAGCTAAAACACTTCCTGGTACTGTATAAAGCCTCAGAAATGACAAGTGAACACTTGTTCACTCGGTGGAAATAAACTGTGCCTGAAGCTCCCAAGCCCTTGCGTTCTAAAAAGCTTTCTAAAGAAACACATCCTCAACACACAGTCTCTCTCACACACTTACTCATTCCACTCACACACACACACACACACAATAAGGATCATTTGTAAACAATGGTTCGATTCTGCCTTAGTAATTTTTGCCTATTCATGAAGAGAAGCTACATATCCACTGTGAGGCAGTGTGAGTGTTTGAGAAGGTTGACTATGAGGAGAATCCACACACACACACACACGCACACGCACACAGACCTTGAATTAGTCTTACACCTGGTAAGCCTGATAAGATCACGTTGTGTAATGTCTCCATTGCTCAAACAGAGACGCACACACACACAACTTTGCAAACTAGTTTTATAAATTATAGAGTATTAAGGTTTGGATTTTATTACTTAAACATGGCTTAGCGTCTGGAATACAATGCAGCATTTACAGGACATCCCTTGTTTTGGTCTCCCTCCGAAAATTACTGAGCTGTTTTTGGCTGCATTCCTTTCATATCACACAGTGTCATCACAATTATTTGTTTAGTTTATCTCTCTCTCTCTTTTTCGTACTTTTTTCATCCCTTCTTTCATCTCACCTCAAATTCGCCAACTCAGCTTGTAGATCGTACTTCTTCAGCTTCTTGAACTTCTTGATGTGTGCTTCACGCACAAAGGTAATACTGTTGATTTGCTCCATGTACCTAAACAGGAGGAAATGGATCTTTTTCAAAAACCCGATCGGTGTGAAAGTCACCACGGGAGTACTGGATCGGCGTTCGAGTCTTGAGTGCGGCCTTTACCTCTCCATGTTCTCGAACAGCCATTTGGGCTCCTTGTTGAAGGGCATGACCATACGGTGGAAACGAGCCATCTTATGGGCTATTTCAGCTGAGATGGCCGGGTGCTGCAGGTCCTCTGTGCACAGGCGCAGACTCTGGATTATATTTATAAAAAAAAAAACAAGGGGAAAAAAGAACCCACTCAAGTCAATGTGCATTCAAATACAAAATAGGTTACAGATTACTACTAGTTAGAGAGACTAGCTAGACTTGTTCTAATGGTCTCTGGGGCTTTCACATTTCCTGACAATTCTTTATACAGTGGTACCTTGACTTACGAGTGTCCCAACTAACGGGTTTTTTGAGATATGAGCCGTCTCTCGGCCGATTTTTTGCTTTGGGTTGAGAGCTAAAATTCGGGTTACGAGCTAGCTTCAGATACCCCAACGCTAGTTGGCGCTAGATGGTCCGAAGAAAGTGAGTTCAAAGGACAGTGCTGAGAAGAAGCAGATGATGTGCATTGAATTAAAGAAAGAAATGATCGAAAAACATGACCAAGGTGCGCGTGTAGTCGACTTGCCGATGCAGCACGAGCGTAGCACTTCTACGATCTGCACCGTACTGAAGCAGAAGGAGTCAATAAAGGCTGTATTTAAATAGCGAATAAATAAGGTACCACTGTAATTTATAATAGAAATTCAGCCCGACTAAAAACGGGAACGTTATTCTCATCCTTTAAGAATGCAATAGAGTTGATGTCAGTGGTAGTCAAACCAGTAAACCTTGATTAGCTGGATTAGGTGTGTAGCACTAGGGCTGTATCTAAACATAGCGGCTCAGTAGATTTCCAGGGGCTGGTGACTCCAACAGATCTCATCTACACAGCCATGTTTATGTGGGGGAAGAACCCTACTGAATGAGTGAACGTGGAGAATAAGAACCAATTTCAGAAATCTATCAATGCACAGATTTCCGAAGAAAGTGCAGGTCGGCCTATAAGAAACCACTGGAATACATATTAAATAAGAAACTGTGTGGTAAGAGTAACCCTCCTACAACATTTATAGTAATGTGATCATTGGAGAATTTGAAGAGGACTGCTTGGACCCTTCTCTGATTTACCCTGAAACAGTTCACGTCTAAGAACAAGAAGAAGCAGCTGCCTTCATTTGACTCACAGACGTTATAGCACAGTGAAATGTTTTCCTTTGCATATCCCAGCTTGGGGTCAGAGCGCAGGGCGAGTCATGATACAGCGCTCCTGAAACACACAGTCTTAAGGGCCTTGCGTAAGGGCCCAACAGAGACAGATGGGCAGTGCTGGGGCCTAAACCCCCAACCTTCTGATCAGTAACCTAGACCCTCAACTGTTCAGCCAGCATGTACTGCAGAAAGTCTACAATCTGACTTCCCACCTGCTCCCTCCCTAGGCCAAAAAAATAAAAAATAAAAAATTTGATCAGTTGGTACAACAGTCTCGAATGCGCATGATGACCCATCTGCATGTGTTTGTTTGATTGCACAATCCTCTGAATGTAACTGTCTACATCATTGTGGTTTATATGAAACCAGACTCACAGGAAGATACTCTTCTAACCGTCCCTCCGGGAAGATGCCATAGAGACGAGGGCCCAACTCGCGCTCTGCTAGAATGGCAAACATCACACTCTCACACACCAAGGAGTCCACACCCTAGCACACACACACACACCAATATTAAAGACAGCGTTTAACCTCACAAACATTACTATTTCACAAAAAAACATTTTCGTATCTTCAGTGCATGTTTCATGCAACCTTTACACAACCCGTTACACATCCTGTCAGTGTGTAAGTGAAAGGAAAGGAAGCAGCGGGATTCACCTGTAAAATGGCCCCATAGATGCGCAGCAGCACACATGAAGGTTCAGCCCCGATGGGATTCACATGATCAGGTAAGCTGCACTTGTACAGCAGGTTGCTGAGTCCACCACTGTCAACATACAAACACGCAGCAGTGAGTCACCTTTCAGCTTACGTTCGTTGCCACGTGGACAAATTACTTCATCCTATCTCCGTTATCTTTATTATAAGGGATATGGTTGCTATGTAATAAAAGATCCTGGTGATGTACCAAAGACCTAGGCTATATGCATCACTGAGACACTCCAGATCTCCTGGGTGTGCTTCACAGACCCCACTGGGAGAGCTGCTGGTAAGAGGGGTTTTTGATAAAACTGTTAAAATGAAGTACGAGATGCGTCAACATGCACAAAGTCAACTCAACCGCTTGTAGGTTTGTGTGTTCACACAGAGGACGACATGACCACGGGCTCCAATTCTTGTTTTTCTACCTTACGATGGCTCTGGATCGTATTTAAAAAAAAAACACAAACAACAAGGGAAAAAAAACACTCAAGTCAATGCGCATTCAAATACAAAATAGGTTACAGATTACTACTAGTTAGAGAGACCAGCTAGACTTGTTCTAATGGTCTCTGGGGATTTAACATTTCCTGACAATTCTTTATAATTTATAATAGAAGTTCAGACTGACTAAATAACAGGAATGTTACTTTTCGCTCATCCTTTAAGAATGCAATAGAGTTGACGTCAGTGGTAGTCAAAACAGTACACCTTGATTAGCTGGATCTAAACAGCAGTTCAGTAGATTTCCAGGGGCTGGTGGCGCCAACAGATCTTAGCTACACATCCATGTTTATGTGGGGGAAGATCCCTACTGAATGAGTGAACATGGAGAATAAGAACCAATTTCAGAAATCAAACAATGCACAGACTTTCAAAAGAAAGTGTAGGTTGGCCAATAAGAAACCACTGGAATATATATTAAATAAGAAAAGAAAGCACATATAATGACCAGGTCACCAGATCCTGACCTGAAGACATCACACCCAGGCCTGGCACCAACAGTACATCCTGCTAACCCTAATCTGGGCACTTGTACTGACTTGACTGTACATTTAACAGGAATCTTTAGGGTTGCTGTTTGTCTAACCTCACTCTTGAGATCTGTTCACCAAGGGCGGCCTTCCTGGTGGCATTATGTACCCAGTGACATAGCCCTAAGGATGAGACGAACACAAACCCTTTCACCAGGATAAAATCTTCATCCATGAAGGAGTAATATTTTATGATCAGTGTTGAAATGACATGATGTACATTTACCAAAGAACTGTATTTATGTACAAATTCGAGCTACTTGTACTTTACTTGAGTATTTCCATTTTATCTTTGCCAATATTGTCCATTTTACTCCAATACACTAGGGCTGAAGGATCTAAATATTCTTCCACCACAGTTTATAACTGCATTATTAGATTATTAGACTGATTAGAAAACTCCTAAGTGATGCATGTGAGAGCTGAATAATGTAGCAGGATCGATCATTCACTCACTTATCTTCTACCACTTAATCCTGTTCAGGGTCATGGGGGGAAGCTGGAGCCAATCCTAGCTGACTTCGGGTGAGAGGCGGGTTCACCCTGGGCAGGTCACCAATCCACCGCAGGGCGAGACACAGAGACAGGCAACCATTCACACCTACGGCCAATTTAGAGTCGCCAATTAGCCTAATCCCCTCTTTGGACTGTGGGATGAAACCGGAGTACCTGAGGAAACCCACAAAGACAGAGGGAGAACATGCGAACTTCACACAGAAAGGCGCCCAGATCGACCCCGGGGATCGAACCTAGGACCTTCTTGCTGTCAGGTGACAGTGCTATAACCACCACACCACCGTATCTCTCGATAATCAACAAGCTGTTGTTCAGCCCTCTCCAGATAACTACTGTTGGGTCCCAGAACGTTCCAGGAACTTTTTTAGCTTTATTTTTTGGTTACAGGAACGTTCCACAAAGGTTTGTTTGGGTGTCCTGTGGTTTTCCAGGAAAGTTTGTCTCGTGTAAATAAATATAACGCAAGTTTTTGGTTGCACGTCTTGGTTTATGGAACGTTCACCCAATGTTTGGAATGTGGGACCCTCTGGAGAACATTCCCCTTTGGGTGTATTAATGTTCCGCTCACATGAACTTGGACAGAACGTTAAACGTTGGCAGAAGGTTTCTTAGTGAATCTAACCACATGAGCACCATAAGCTGACCCTTGTGTGTGTGTGTGTGTGTGTGTGTGTGTTCACACAGAGGACATGACATGACATGACCAGTTCTTGTTTTTCTACCTTACGATGCTGATCTCAAGCTCCTCCAGAGTGATGGTCTTCCACGCCCCGGACAGGAAGCTCTGGCACCACGTGAAGGCTCGGTTCTTGGTCTCCCGGTCCACCCCCTCGCTCCGCCCGTCCTGGTAGGATTCCGCCTCGGAGTCCTCGTCCCCGTTGGCGTCCTGTAGCTCTGTGATGGCGGGGTGTCCCAGGGGACCGTTCACACGTTCCACACAGGAGTCGGTGAGGCTTTGTCCAGCCTGCATGTTCTCCGTCCGGGGGGAAACTCGAGCAATCCTCTTCTGCGCTCCCAAACACTGCTCACGAGGGCAAAATGTCGCCCAGGGTCACCTGGTGACCTGTTAAAGAGCTTCACGTAGAGACGCAAAGTTCATCTGGATCCGCTAGGCGTTGCTATGGTTATCTTATCTGTCCTGTGTGGCAAATGACAATCCTGCGAATTAACCGGTGGATACATTATTTAGAGCATTTACAAACCGTAATAAACGATCAAATAGCATTCCTGTTCAATTATCAGACTCACAAAACCTCTCTCTAACCACACAACTATATACAAACGGCAAATTTTAACCAAACTAACACCACACCGTTTTACTCACTTCCGCCTTCGGTTAAGTCCCAACTGCCTCCTCGTTCCCTACATAGTGCGCGTGCTAACATCCTCTACGCTCTACGTAACGCCATTTGGGTTTCAGGCGCTTAAAGACTGACATGAGTTTTGTCCAATCAAATCGCGCATACGTCGAACCTCCTGAGAACACTAATCCGTGATTGGATGTCGGAAGTGGAACCAGTACGGCCCCTTTTCAGGAAGCTGACATCTTAGCCTGATTGTGGGTGATAGTGTTTATGGTGTTTATGCACAGGAATTATACATAAAAGGTGATTAATATGTGAATAATTCAAACTGGAGACAAACGAGCAGGAGGAAATGGGGACATCTGTAATTTTGGTATCAATGCCTATTCATAAATCCTGGTAATTTTAATGAGGATAAAGGGCTAGAGAAATTCTTAGTGCATTTCTGTAATTTACTGGGAATTAAAAGTGTAGCCTAACTATTTGTTACTCTACACATAGTATTTTTCATCATGTAAAAGGTGGCTGAGTGGTTATCACTGTCGCCTCACAACGAGAAGGTACTGGGTTCGAGCCCTGGGTTCGGCCAAAAGAGACATGTGAAGAACATGTAAGAGTCAGCACATACAGTTGCCCAAGCTTGGGACTGGACCTTGGAGCAGTATGAAATGTTATGGAATTAAAGTGGAAAAGCATGTTATTAATGGTATGTTATTTCCAGGTATTGTAAATGAGTGAGTCAACCAATGCTGAAAACTTAGGTTCAGACCTGATGATTATAAATAACTAAATAAGAATAAAGTGTTTTGGAATAATGGCCATACTGTATGTCTATAATTTTATCTTTTCAATTAGCATAGTACAGGTGTGTTGGGACATTAAGGTTTTCCAATAAAGTAACACACTCTAACATTAATCTGCCCTTGCTCTCTTATAACCCATAAGTGTGTGTGTGTGTGTGTGTGTGTGTTTTGTGGTGTTTGCTGTCTAATTTTTTATGATCTGGTAACTCTTATGATCATAATATCTATATTATGACTGATGTTTTTAACTTGCTTGTTTAGCAGTACTTTGGGCCAATTCCTGTTGTTTAAAAAGTCTGTAATAAATACATTTGGCTTGCTTCGATCAGTGATTATCATTTTAGAGACTCATGATTATGACTTATAATGTTACTTACATTAGGGTTTTGCTGGCTTTTTTTGTTGGTTTCTGTATTCTTCCTTTCTTTCTTTCTTTCTTTTACTAATCTGATCCTACTGAATTCCTATTGTTGTTATTGCTGCAATAAATAAATTAGACTATGTTAGGCCAAATGTTAATATGTAATTATGCATTACTTGGCCTAATGTGTTTATATAATAAACCTGGCACTGAGCATGCCTTAACGGTGCCAGTGGGGTTTGCTACAGCCTTAGTCACTGGGGAGGTCAGTATGATTCTGGTCACACTGGACATGTTTGTGATGCTAAAGGTCGAGTGACACAATCCGTAGTTGCTAGGTTGCTATGGTGTTAATTGGTGGCTAGCATAGATTGCTAGGTTTTAACAGTTGGAGCAATGCAGCTCCGTTGTCTTCAGTGCAGGGGAATGGAGAAAGGCTCAAATTGCTCATATCTTTTCAAGGAAGCAGAAAAGGAAAGGTCTTGGTTATGGCTGTGAAAAAGAGACAAGAGTTGGGGAATTCAGAAACCATGTAGTGGACCCACCTGACAATCTAAGTCCAGCTGTAGGGGGTGGCAGAGAGACGTCCCTGACCGCTGCCCCACCATCCTTTGATGTTCTGAGATTAAAGGGGTGAAACATCAGTGAATTTGATGGCTCCCACCAAAGACCCTGAAGCTGGTACTTGGACATTACTCAGGTGTGACTGGCAGAAACGCCCCGCAGGTTTCAATGTCAACCTGTCGCCAAACTAAAGATGTTTAACAATTAAATATATTGTATTATTAAGGATGTAAGTAAAGACCCAAAGCACTGAAAATATTCATTCCCTAATTTAATTGTTTTCAGTCAGTTTTGACAAAAGGGTAAGCCTTCCTTTTTTTTTAAAACGATGATGATACAAGCCAAACATTTTTCCTTCTAATGGATGTGTTGGAGATCTGTTTTATTAACCCTCCTGTTAAGTTGTGGTTCAAACTGACCCATTTTAAAGTTCAAAATTCTAAAAAAAAAAAAAAAAGAAAGAAAATAGTTAAAAGTATTTTATTGTATGAAACTTCTTCTGCTTGGCTTAAGAAGTGTAATCAACATATAAAAAGAAAATGGTTCATTTAACATATTTGCCCCCCTGCCTCCATGTTTACAGTACATAGATATTGTTCGGGCCAGTTTGACCTGGCAGTCAAAGTGGAGGCTAACAGGGGTCAGAAGTGTCAAATACTATTTACTATTTAATACTTTTTACAGCTGTGAGACATATTTCACTCCAATCACACACACACACACACACACACAGTTATTAATGGTTATTAATAGTCAGTCATGGAGTTAATAATGAGACATAAACAATGTTTATTGGGATTTTTTGCTTTCTTGCACTTTTGGATAATCAACCATGCCCCGGCTCAAACTGACCCAGGAACATCCCTGCTGAACATAACAGGACGGTTAATAGCAGGGAGGCTTAGCCAAGCTGGAGGGTCACCTGGACCTGGACTCTAACACTGTGTCTCCACTGCTCTCTTCTCTCCCACATACCAGGAAACGCCACTGCCTCAATGACCTTCAGTTCATTTTCAGAGGAACACTTTGTTCTCAGCTCAAACACCCCCGCCATGACCCCCCCCCCCCCCCCCCCCAACCCAGCAGTGACCCTAACTCTAAGTAGAGGGCCAAACCATAGTGACTTGTTGTCCTGATGACTCAGTGTGTGCCTACTGGTTTATTTTCCCTTCCTGTCATTAGGCAGGAGAAAGCTCTACCCTACAGGCCTGTGATCATGTCCCTCACTCAGAGGGTGCTGTAGGTGCGTGAGCGCGCACCGGCAGGGGGCGCGCACGCTACTGGGTCCTCCCCTGATCTGCAGCGATTTTGTGTGAACGGCGTCACGCGCTCTCTGCCCACGCACAGCAACAGCATCATCACGGTGCAGATCTCACGCATCCGTCCGTGTTGTTCCCAAAGCGCGCGCGCTCCCCGTCCGCATCCCGAGGCAGCAGGTGCATGTCCGGAGCCGGACCCAGCACTGAGCCTCGTCTGTCATTGTGCACGCATCAGCAGCAAGGGGGTTTCTTTGGAAACGCTGGTTTGTCGGTTTGTTTTGGTGTCTCGGATCGGATGCTACAGATATACAGCCACTGATGCGCGCGTGAGTCAGAGCGCCTGGGCCGCTAATCGCATCCGCAGTGTGGCTGGAGACAGGGAGGACGCGCGCGCGCGCACACGCACACACCCACACGCACGCACGCGCGCACACGCACACACAGACAGACAGACAGACAGAGAGTGGCGCTTGGTGTGCCTTTTGCCTCCGACCCCCGCCGTCTGTGGATGGGCCGCGCGCCACCGCAGTCGCCGCTCGAGACGCGTTTAGTGGATGAAGATGGCGGACAGAGCCGAGATGTTCTCCCTCTCCACCTTCCACTCCCTCTCTCCTCCGGGCTGCAGGTAACCAACATCCTCCCTGGCCTTTATTCCCCCCTGGCCTCACCCTCACATTCAGCAGGATTTCTGTCTTGTCACCCCTTTATTCCCCCCTCTGTACCTTTTTCGAGTAAAAGATGGAGCTGGGGATGAATATGGTGCTGATGCTGCTACTGCTGCTGCTGAGCATCATCACCATCACCATCATCATCATCATCATTATCATCATCATCGTCATGTCCACACACGAGTCTTGAGCGTCCTTGGTGGTGCCTTTGGTGGTCCTCGGGTTTAACTGTCTGGGTTTGGGTGATAATGCACCCTGATATGGGCCTGCTTTAAGATGGTAGGACGTGGTCCTGAGGACGAGCTGTTATTGAACTGGTGTTATTTGTTTCCATGGCGCAGGATTCGCTTCCATGAGCAGAAAGGAGGCCCACGCCCTGTTGGGCTAATATGCAAACTGTAAACAACTTAATCCATATTTAGGAGTGTTATCAGGAAGAGCTAGGTTGTTAGCTGATTCATGGGTCTGGGTGGTTAACTGGTTCACCTTCAGTGTGTGTAAAGCGCCCGAGGGTGCGCGGGCATCCATGGATTTAGATGGATACTGTGCCTTATACTGTACATTGTTATTGATTTGTCAGCTTGGTGAATAATTCATGATGTAGCCTCAGTCCCACTGTAGGTCTAAACAACACTGTGCTTTATAATAATAATAATAATAACAACAACAACAATAATAATAATAATAATTATTATTATTATGTTTTTTCCTCTTGTCTGTTAATACGTCTTGCAGAGCATGTGTGTGAATTCAAGGGCAGATAATCCAAGAGCACTTGATACAGGCTACGAGATTGCTTTTCTACCAGGAGTGGCTGACCGTTGCATTAAAAGTAGTAAACAAGGAGACAATAAACTGAAACCTACTACCTATAAACATGCTCCCACATACTGTACACATTTACATATTCACAAGCCATGTGAATGCAGCACTGTAACCCCCTTCTCAGTGTTCTTGTTCATCTCAGTATTAAAAAACTTGACCAAAAAGTGGGTAAAGGAATAGACTCAACACTTGTACGCATGAAATACAAAGTACCGCATACCATGTACATATTTTGAATCTGTTGGCTGATGGATGAATTTTCTGGCTCCATCGATAAACAGCTCCAAGTATACACAATGATTCATGGGTACAAGTGTTGAGTCTGGGGGTATTTGAGAATGTGAAAAATATATGGGATACACTCTCTTTTCAGTTCTCTTCCAACAGGCCCAGTAGCTTTTTACCCTGACCTTCTCGAGGAAAATCATTCGGATAAAAGGGTATAACAGACTTATGACCAGTCAGAGCATCACAAAATGATTACAGCAGCTTGAGTAAGCAGGTAATGGATGAGGAGACCACCCTAAAACCGAAATGGAGGGTTATTAAGATGGCAGGTCGAACACATCACCACGCTAACTCTCTGACTCATTCGTTCCTTCCATTTCGTCTGCTCTGTTCATTTCTTTTTTCTTATCTATAGCCCTGAGTGTAGTCCACTTTATTCTGTATACGAAACAGCATAACCATGTAGTGCAGCTCTCTCTTTCTCTCTCTATCTCTCTCTCTCTCTCTCTCTCTCTCTCTCCCAACCCCCCCCTCGCCTAACTCTATATATTGCATATTACATCCAAATATGATTTCTCTTTCTGTTGTTATGATGAACATACAGACTCGTACCTTCACCCTCCCTTCCATCAGCTCATTGCTGCAACAGCTGGAATAATGGCCACTGCTGTGTGCTGTCTCTAATGCTTTCGGATATGAGTCTTATAATGGAGTTTGTGTGTGTGTGTGTGTGTGTGTGTGTGTGTGTGTGTGTGTGTGTTTGTGTGATGATACTTCATATAGCCCTTTTGTCATGAAGCCTGACTTATTTTTTTTGCATAAGATTTAGTTAATGCTTTGGGTAAAAGCCTGAGGAAAGAAATGCAAGCCAGGAATTAAATGGAAGAAAGAGTAAAATTGAAGGTCAAGGCAGAGCATGGAGATCTTCGCTTCATGTATATATTATTTTTAGCTGTATATAATTACATGTTTTAAGATAAAACACGTCATAAACGATAATTTAATAAGATAATAATAATAATAATCAACATTTCCATCTAGGTTATTTTTTTTATTATTTCATTTATTACTTAAGTGTTTGGGGTTACAGAGTCCCCAATGCAGAAAGAATAAAAATACAAGTAGTTATTCATGGTTTTTTTTCCTGTCATGACCTATTTATAACCATGTGGACAGAAAATGACTCAAGCCATAATCCATATTTTATTCGTCTTAAAGGAGATAAGCACATTTCAAAAAGGTGGTGCAAATAACTGCAAATCTACAAATTACATGCTTATTGCGACACCAAGTAATTAAAGGATTCAAGGTCTATACTGTATGTTACAGGGCGTATATATATAAGCAAATCTGGATTTTATTGTTTGTTAAAAATTAAAAATTACACATAGAAATGCTTGACCCCAGAGGTAATGTACTATATTTGCTATATTTGATAATATGTCATATCCAATATATGTATTTTATACTTTCCTGCCTGAGCACTCACAACACTCACTTATGTGTAAATCTACAACATGGTGTACATATAACACCCAGCTGAATTTAATCCCCTATCACTGATGTTTCAGTGACATCAAAAACCATGAGGTTTTCTAAAATGTGAAAAATTTGTTTTGTATAAGCATATCTCACAAAATTATGGAAAAGAAATATTGTCTGGCTGATAAGACAACACTGTGCATGTTTTTGAGATATTAAAGATGCACTGTGATCTCCAGCAAAAAAACACGAGGGATAAAATATTATTAAATGTAATAATAAAAAATATATACAGTGGTACCTTGACTTACGAGTTTAATTCGTTCTGTGACGGAGCTCGTAACTCAGATTACTCCTATGTCAAATCAATTTTCTCCACTGAAATGAATTGAAATGCCATTAATCCGTTTCAGACTGTCCCCAAAAACGACGCAATTTATTTGTTACGTTTTTAAATAAGAATAACGTACTTATAAATAACGAATATTGTATAAAACACAACACAATACAATAGAATGTACTGTAATAAACTGGTTTCATTAAGTATAACGTACAGCATTTACTGTGGAGATCAGACGACTTGAAGATGCTGACGGAAGTGGAGAAGAAAGGCTGAACTGAATAACTGAATCTTATTCGCCACGCTTTCCTCACTTTCATGTGCAGGGTTTTTTGATGAAAACCTGTACAAGAGGTCTGTTTCATCCTCCCTTTCAGAATGTTTCTGAAATGAGTTAGGGGCACGTGTCATTAAATAGCGCCGTCGCACGTCCAGTTGCAGCTTTTTCTGAGTGTTTCTTTTGAATAAAGTCTGAAAGTAAGGAAATTATTTTAATGCCCTTGGCTGGCGTTACAGCCTTTATCGACTCCTTCTGCTTCAGTACGGTGCAGATCGTAGAAGTGCTACGCTCGTGCTGCTTCGCCAAGTCGACTACACACACACCTTGGTCATGTTTTTCGATCATTTCTTTCTTTAATTCAATGCACATCATCCACTTCTTCTTCTCAGCACTGTCCTTCGCACTCACTTTCTTCGGACCAACTAGCGCCAACTAGCGATGGGGTATCTGAAGCTAGCTCGTAACCCGAATTTTAGCTCTCAACTTAAAGCAAAAAATCGGCCGAGAGGCGGCTCGTATCTCAAAAAACCCGTTAGTTGGGACAGTCGTAAGTCAAGGTACCACTGTAGATCGATTCTTATATAATGCATTCAACAACATAATCAGTCAGAGAGTAAAAAGACACACAGGCAATATTTTGCAAATGATGTAGCATAAATCTATAATTAAATATTTGAATAAACATCCCAGAAATGCTGAAGACTTCATGTGTGTTCTCTCAGACATATAATAAACTTAAACTAAGCTATACAGTCAGTATTTTCAAAAATAAATAATGCAGATAAAATTGTATTTCATTCTATCCAGTACAGTTGTATAACATGATATTTGTTTAGTTGTCTGGTCAATTAAATTAAAATTAAATGAATTAAAGCTTGGGCAGGAAATATATTTCAGAAGCATTTTTTTTTTTTTATTATTATGGGTCATCCTGACAGTAATGAAAAAATCAAGTGCTCTGAGAATAAAAAGGAAAAAAATATCAGTTTGTTGCAGAGCTGTAAAAAGATGGCCTAAGTGCCTATCTACCTACCTACTTGCGTACCTGCACGCTCTCTGCTCGTGCACTCGTTGCGTGTGACTTGAGGTTTCCGCAAGGCTAGGCAGACACATTGCAGAAATATTGCTAAAGCTAGTAGGCTAGTTGACAGCTGTGAGTGCTAACAATAGCCATGTTTGGTTGTTTACATTCATTATGATAATGTTAGGTGTTTTCATACACGTGAGTGAGACATGAGGTAGCTGGATATAACAACGACAAGCTATACTCCTCTCCCTAACGCTCTCTCGCTCTCTCATGGACTTGTTCGCCAGCGGTAGTCAGGCAGTGCGCATTCATGTGTGTTGGAGGAGCTGTGTGGGAGGGAGAGCTGTACGGAGGGGGTGGGATTCTTTAGCTGGATACTTTCAAAATCTATCTTACTCTTTCTGGTTTCTCCAAAAATGAACTACCTTAACAATGGGTGGAAGGAACACCTAGTTTTAGTGTCTCAGACTCCTCCTATGCCTCCTTAGCTCCCCGTTCAATTTACATTTATCCACATTTATTGTAGAAACAATGTACAAATGATGCTGTAATCTCCTGGGATTTTAATTCATGACCTTCTCATCAGCTGACCTGCTCCTTATTGTCTTCTCTATACCGTAGTGCTGTGGATTCCTTGCAGGGTGTGTGTGTGTGTGTGTGTGTGTGTGTGTGTGTGTGTGTGTGTGTGTGTGTGTGTATCAGCACATGCTCTCTTAAACGCTAATTGAAAATTGAGCAAGAGTGGAGACTCGTAAACAGCGATGATGGTGATTATACGGCAGCTCATAAGCCCAGAACAGATGAAATAGAAGGAGCTAGATGTTAATGTGATGTAGGTGTATTAAGTTCAGTATGAATGATTCTGAGAAAACAAAATCTTGTTTTCAGCCTAACCTTACTGTAATCTCTGTATGACGGACTCTCAACAGTAAATTCTAGTGAAAGGTAATGTACGGTAATTGTATTCCGAGCCTAAATGTCGTTAGGGTATGGTTGAAATATGCAGTTTATTTCTGCTTCCTGTCTAAGTTAAACCTGCTATGGATTAGTGAGGCAGTAGACATGAACACAGGCTCATGAAAATGCGTTATGTCGGCGTATATAGTCTGAAAAGATGAAAGCTTTGTTGTGCAGTAATCTGTCTTACATAATTGTGGTGTGTGTGTGTGTGTGTGTGTGTGTGTGTGTGTGTGTGTGTGTGTGTGTGTGTGTGTGAACAGAAATCTGTTGTCCTGTAAGTCATTTTCAGTGCCCTTTAAACTATTGTGCTTTTGATTAACAAGGATTGGGCTTGTCTGCAATGATCTAGGTTAAAGATTATCTAGAGTTATTTTGATTAAAACTATGTTCATTAATTTAGCTTCAATAAGCAGTTGTTTGTGTTCAGGGTCACGGCGAATCCGTTGTCCATCCCAGGAACACTGGCCGTCATTTGGAAATACACCGTGGAGTTTACGGTCACTAGTCGATCTATTGGAAATGATTTTGGGAGGTAGGAGGAAACCAAAGAACCCAGGGGAAACCCATGGACATGGGGAAAACATGTGAAACTCCATAAAGACTGTAACCCGTGAATCGTATGGAATCGGGAACGGTGAAGCTGTGATGTGGTAACACTGATGTTCGGGAAAAAAATGACACGTGCAAGTATGTGTAGCAATGACTAATAATTTAACCGTTTCATTGCTTCCTAAACGTTTTTTTTTTTGGACAACATCAACTAAAGAAATGTCAGCTAGTTAACACCCCTTTTTACCTGTAAATATGACCAAAAGAAAAGATTCAAACCTACACCAAAATCATCACTGTACATCAAAAAGGTATGTAGAGCTGGCGTCTCTCTCTTTGCTAACATCTTCGCTAACATTCATGGCACTTCTAGATTTCAACCAGAGTGAAAAACATGCAATAAATCCACCTATTGTGTTCATGTACAAGCTGTCATCTTAAAATAGACGAAAAAAAGAATGTTTTTAGGGGCAAAATCAAACCAGGCAAACCAGGACTAACCAAAAATAGACCAATATTTTAAGCCTGAGACTGGCCTAGTTGTGCTTCTGTCCTCCCCAAACATCTCATGAGATGTGTTTTGGGTTTGTTGTTCATCATTAAGCACGATGCGCATCCAGAGTCAGGTCTATTAGCCAAATTAGTATTGCTACAACCCTTTGTTTTTCCTACTGAATGGACATAATGGACTGTAATCCTGCGTGTTGCTGTTTTGGGCACAGCAGTAGGTTAACTAATACAGTTTAATTTCAACTATGGTTGAATGATGTACAGTATGTGATTCTGCGTGTAAATCTTCTGAAGGTGCCGCTGGATGAATGTAGAAAGTACAAAGGTTTTTTCTGTCTATACAGGAAGGAAATCAAACCATATGTATGAGCGATTGTTACACAGATACACCGTACATAGTGTATGCACATATGTTCACACACTGCTTCAAATTAAACGTAGCCGTTCCACAAACCAGCGTGGTTTTGGAGGTGGATAGAAACCAGAGAACCTGCAGGAAACATAAAGGGACACAGGGGAACATGTGAAACTCCATATAGACAGTAACCCAAGCTCAGGATCGAACCAGGAACTCAGGAAGGCAACGGTACTTGCACTGTCAGTGCCCTGGCGTTTTTTTCTGTGTATTTTCTGTAATGAAAGATCTCATCATCCACTTGAAAGTATCTTCGGTGCGACTGACTTGATGAGTGTTGATGATCGTGAATGATTTACATATGAGTTTACGTAATCCCATGGCATATTCGGTGATTCTAAATATGGGGGTGTACGTGTGAACGAGAAACAGGAGATAAAGATACAGAGAACAGCTCATAACTGAATTGCTATGTGAAAACAGGCTTTGTCCAGTATAATGTGTTATATGCATGAGTTCTGTGCTGTTAAACACATGGCATTGGCATTTCAGTACATGTCCTTTGTGGGTGCACACAGAAAACACGCGTGTATGCATTTAGCCATGTGACAGTCAGTCATGTTCGCAGTCGAAGGAAGCAAGTAATACTGTGTGTCATTTTCAGCCAGTACAGTTGCCGAAACCACTTAGATAATGACTGTTTATGAATGAATCAAGACACTGTGACAGCATTATGCCTGGTCTAATAAAAAACAAGCACACTCATGCTGACACAGAAATACAGAGATGACCAGTGCACTCACTGCATGTTTTACCATTAAATGAAATGTTCAATCAGATTGGCTGAAGTGTTCAAATAAGAAAAGAAATACAAAGCAGTCGTGGGGTAGATCAGACATTGGGGGATCTTTGTAGGTGAGAGGGAACAGGGTCTAACCAGGACTTGTCAGATGACTTGCTTATTGAACTGTGTCTGTTGTTGTGCAGTAACAATCTCTTCTGGTTTCACCCAAAAAATCTATAAACAAATTTGTGCTCGCTGCAGCTGGAACGTGAGTTTTCATCATTGCAATGCAATAAAACTTTAATATTGTGCTTACTGGTTTTTTATTTGTGCCTGGAAGCAGACCTCGGATCCTGCTCATAGCTGCAACGTTATGTTGTATATGTTGTGTATATGTTGTATATGTTGTATTAGTGCACGTGATTAATGTAGGGCTAAAAGTTGCCAAGCTTTGCTTTCAGCTTAATGCTTGCAGTCTGGTTTAGCTGCCATTTTCTTTCTCTCAGGGTTTTCTTCCTATGCTTCAGTAGATAAGCTGGTGTTATAGTAAAATGCTCCAAACGGTTTCTGGAGAAATGAAAAATTAATGGAACATACAGCTACATACAGGTCATTTTTGGAGATGATTTTAATGGCACATGGGAATTGGTTTTTTTTGTTTTTGTTTTTAAACAAACAGAGCAAATTTATTTACAAATGAACAGCTGTTTATAAGATACTTGGATAAATATCTGATTATATATTATGACTATGTATTTAGGTGGCATTTTCCCACCATTGCTTTTAGTGTAGCTGTATACTCATCTGTTATTTTGTTGATTAATCCCCTCTTTCCTTTCCCTTTTTAGTTCCCTTTTCTTTAATCTTTCAGTCGCTTCCGTCATCTAACTATCCAGATTAGTCTCCTACTATTACATAATTTATGCAGGCACATGGCGTGCAGTGCTGCAGGCTGTGTGTGTCAGTGTGTGTATGTGTGTGTGTGCGCGTGTGTGCATGCATGTGTGTGGACACATACTGGCAATTTTTAATGAGCTTCTTCATTACTTTCGTGAAAAAAAACCCCTCTTCTTTGTTTTAGAGACAGAAAAGCCTGGAATAAAGAGTGCAGGGAGGAGGAGGAGGAGGAGGAGGAGGAGGAGGAGGAGAGGAAGAGGAGAGGGAAAGCCCATGCACTCATTATATGTTGCTAAATTATTGTGTTGTTTTAAAATGACTCTAGCGTTCCTTCTGAGCAGTGACATGCAAATTGGCAAACACTTTGGAAATCATCTCTGTAGTGCAGTGTCGAGCGCTCTTGAAATCTTCCTCGATTGCTTTGTCTACTTTACAGGATTCAGAGTCTGTATACTACTATACTAAATATCAATTCACATGTAAGTTAGAATTATTACATGCTGATTAACACGGTAAGGTATAGCTTAACTGGTTAATTTCTTGGAAGATACATGCGTAACAGCACAGTCACTGTATTGATTCACACAGCACAATGACTGTTATGAATTATAGAGCAGAGAATACACTTATCATGTACATTCGCTGAAATTGCTGGCTTGAAACCCAAGAAGAAACTGGGATGAGTCAGCGAATGAGCTTGTACTGGTAGGATGCAGTTGTCATGGTGACAGCTGTTAAAGGTGACCTCACCCTACTTAACGAGCTCAAGCCCTCTGGGGGGGTTTCTGCTCATGGTGTGACATCACCCCTTAGCCAGCACCAGCTACCATGGCAACAGCCGATGATGGGCATCCGATATTACATTGTGAGTGCTGAACAGGCCGCGCCCACTATTATAAGGGGGAGTGATAGGTTTCAGCAGTGGGTCGCTGCAGGGACTGCTTTCCGGGTGAGGTAGAGAAGTGAGTATCTACTAAATATCATGTTGCTGTCATGTGATTACACAAACACATACTTGGCAAAATTGATCCATGAATAAGAGCTAGCTATGCATCCATATGACCAGTAAATTAGTATACCCTGGATGGACCTTCCTGATCCATTGACTGAGTCAGTGATTTGGCAAATGGCTGCTTGAGAGCTAGGCTACAGTATAGCTCCTAGAGTTGTGTGTTCATTAAGGCCGTTAAAGGGTATTCATTAGCAGAAATGAAATATAGGATTTATAAGCATGCTCTCATTAGTGTATAATTGCCTGTAACTATGAAACTGTTTTTGTAAGCTTAGAACGTTCCCTTTATATCTACTTAGGGAGCAGGTCTGTCTCTACGGTGCAGCACAGTACGCAACGGTAACCTAGAACGGACAAACCTTTACAGTTTTTACAAGTGGCTGTGCGAATCTGGAAGGAAGCATTGGAAGGATAACAAAGATGAAGAAAGGAAAACATGGAAGAAGAAAGAAGAGGAACCAGTGTTTGCTGGTGCTGGCTAGCAAGTTCGAGACCCCAATTTTGGAAAAATTAAGAATCATACTTATTATTTAGCACTGAAAAAGCAAGGGAGTGTGAATGTAAGTACTTGGAAGTATGCTACAGGCAACTGATGCCCACCATACCTTCTACAATATGCTTGAAAAAGGGAGTGGTAAGAGAGCATTCAGGTGGTTGACTATTGCATAATGAACCTTTAAATATCTTTGCATTTGAATTTAAGTTTTGAAAGATTTTAGTATTCAGATGCATTCGATTATTACTTGGGACTGTTTTTCATGCCTCTGTTACCTGCTCTGAAGGAACTGTGAATAAACAAATTCAGAACAAATTATTACCAGGATAAAGTCTTGAGGTTCTGAAGCTGAATGAATGAATCTGGTCATGTATTATGCAATGGCAAGTCCAGCGTCACATCCAGTATGCGCCTATGCTAACGAATGTAGACTTTTTTCCATCCCGCAACTGTATTCCTGACCACCAAGAGAGTAAAAAACCATCACTCCTACAACTTTTTTTTTTGCAGCTGCTGTTGTAGTAAGTCAGCAACAGTACTCTGACAAGTGATTGGAAACCTTTCATGAATTGGTTACCGATTACAGCTCTGAATATTTGTTTATCTGTATATATTGTCTAGTACCACTACAGCGTTTAAAAACATGGTAAAGTATGATATAACATGCTAACATAAATTCTGAAGTATGAATATATTACGCTTTCTTTAGTCCTAGATCATGTTCTTAAAAAAAAAAAAAAAAAAAAAAAAAAAACTAGATTCCTGAAGGCTTTTTATAATAATTTAGAGGCTTGTTTGGAGGCTTTTGTGATACAGTTGATGCGATTATTACACATACTATGCATGAACTCTTGGCCTGAGTAAATAGAGGAAGCAGCGCTGTGTTTCTCTTGAATGTTTGCCAGTCATGTTTTTGACGTTAAACTTCATTGTCAGGATGCGTTTAAATCGGTTTGTAGACGTTGACCTGCTAGGCAGATTTGGACGTCTGTGAGGTTTAGGTCAGGTTCAGCAGTTGAACTGATTCCAAATTGTACAAGTAAAGAGATGAATATCCTGAGTATATGCTTGTATACAGTTTAGCAGGCATTTGATTCACCCTTAATGCTCTGTGCTTTAACATTGAATCAATACTAGAGATGATGTATGCATTATTTTAATTTTTATTTGCAAGACTGAGTTTTATCATACGGTACAGGGAGATATAATTAAATTTCTATTTTTTGTTTGAAAACAATTTCAAACCAAAACACATTATTAGATTTTCTTATAACTGGCAATATTGTAATGGGAAGAAAAAACAAATTCCAGTAAATAGCAGTCTACCACAGAGATCTTCCAATTTCAGTATAATCAATACAGGAATTATTGATGCTATCAGGCCATAGCTTCCATTAGAGATTTCTATGCAGTGTTGTTGGTGGTGTTCAGGCAAGCTGGGCAAAGCCCACCTGGTTGTTTGCACGGTCGTACACAGAGTAGTAGGCCCTGAGGAAGACGTCGCCGAAGATCCAGAGAGGCTGGTTGTTTTGAGAGGGCAGGTAGGTAGGAGTGATGTCAACGGTGCAATAGGCACTCTGGGTCTCCTGTGAACATATATGCAGAAGATAATTAGGCGTTGGAGTTCCTCACGGTTTATCTAAGTATTCATCAAAACTAGTTGGTGTATCATCAGTTGGAGAGGGAAACTTACTAGGATGTAGGAATTGGGACCCAGATTGAAAGTCACTCCACTGATGGTGAAGGTCAGAGTGGGGAGACTGCTGACCTGGCTGCAGTCCACAGCATACTGTAAAAAGATGTGCGGAAGATGTTCAGAGAGATTTTGGGGTATATTCTCTAAAGATATTCAATAAGTATGTAATAAGGCATCTGCAGTACTGAGAAATCAATACAGAAAGCTTTGATGCTCTCATAAGGCTGATCTGATACATTGCCTTTGGAGGTTTTTATTTACTAGTTAGTGACTGAGTAAAGAGAAGATGAATCAGAGAAGCAAACAAGAGACAAAGGGTAACTCTGAAGGAGCAAGGAGATGGTAGAGGCTGTTCATAGCTGTTCATTAGACAACCACAGACCAGACCTTCTGCAAAGATAATCTTTATGAAAGACTGGTGAGCCCTATGATACCATGTTTCAAGTTTCCCAAAGCTTTTTTTTTGGAGGCTCAGAAAACGTGTATGTTGTCTGGTCTAATGAGAGCAAAATTTTAGTGACGGGTTTGTCAGAAATCCATCAGTGATGGTAGTACGATCAGTTAAGAGTTACCCTTGGCCTTATTTCTGACTAATGTCCTTTATACCCACTCATGGATTTACGGTAGATGGCTTCATCTAAAGAGAATTGGGGTTGTTACATATTCTTTCCATTTTTAATAACTGATTTAATGAGGCAGTGATTGGTTGTTCAGAGTTTAGGATATTTTGATTGATATGAATTTTGTCCCATTTCTCAGCAACAGGGCGAATACTTACAGTACATAACCACTATGTAATTTTTAACCTCATTAGAACTTGTACATTTTTTTTACATTTTATATTTTGCAAAAATGTTGAAAATGATATAGATTCCCCCTCCCCCCTGCTTCATTTTGAAGGACTTTTTTTTTATGTGTCCATACCTGGCCGTAACTATTCTGCTGCGCTCCAATACTCTGCATCAGAGAGGACAAGATGTTGCTAGGGGCAGTAAGGCTGGGAGTACCGGTGTCCACAATGGCCTGGCAGCCGCCATACTGAGAGCACCAGCCAGTCTGCTGTCCTGAAATCTGGAACCTGAGCCATATTTATGTTTATGATTAGAAAAACATTCCAACTAATTTAAAACATGACAGATTACGAATTACAGATTGTTTCAGTGAGGTATACTGACATGTATGAGAAATTTCAGTATGGCCACTATACTAAAGTCCATATTTACTAAGGGTTCAGATGGTTTCACTTCTTAAAAGTTTCACTTCTTTCAAGTGAGTGGCACTTACTCCTGAATGCCAATCTGCCAGTAGGTCTCGGAGGTCACTGGTGTCCAGTAGATCTGACCCTGATACATATTGGTATCTGCAGCACCGAAAGCCACCTCACTGCCAGATCCTCCAACCCTGAACAATGAGAGCCATACAGATTTAGCTATAAACCTATACCAGTGCAACAACAAAATGTACATATCTCTATGTATGCATGGTTAAATTCACATTCGAGTTACAGTATTAATACCGAAATGCTGTTTCTCTCATTTTTTGTATAAGTTGCTTACGGGCTCAGATAGATTCCAAACAGATTTTGTTCAAGGAGGCCTTGCTGCATCATGTTATCCACGAGGGGCATGGCATTGCCGACTGCAAGAGATGGGTAGGCCAGACCAAGAATTCCATCAAATGGCGCCTGCAGGAAGGGCTGGCTTGGCTCGTTAGTGCTCAGACCGATCTCCTGATTGGGGACTTGGATGCCAGACAGCTAACAAAAGTAAAAAAAAAAAACCCAGCATCACTCCATAATCTTGTGTTCTAGAAGTTAAGACATGATTTACATCAACAGAAAACACATTTGTCAGAATTTCCTTCAGACAGCTATATTCTACCACCAAAATATCAATGGGAAAAACACATCATTGCGATAAGGTCCCTCAGCTGAGTCACTTCTGCCCACGCTTAATACTTTAAAGAGAATAAAGGAAGATAATTTGATTGGATATCACCTAAACTCACCTCTTGATAATGTATTCATCCCTTTATCTAAATCACAGTAATATCATGTCGTTTTTTGATAGTGGTTAAAATGTGGCCTTTCATCCCTTACAACGTGTGAAACATGCAGCATAAAACATAGAAGAATCACTGTATACCAAGTTTAGGTTCATTTTTGCTCAATTATAAGCTAGAACACCTACAGTGACAGTGTCATAACCAAAGACGCCATAGAGTGCTCCAGCTCCGTAGGGCAGGTAGAACGTTTGGGAGGTGCTCTGGTAGGTGGAGGACTGCTGAGGGTTGAACTGGGTCTGTGCAGCTGAGGAGAGAAGAGCCACAGAGCTATGTTAGAAATATTTTTCAGTCTTTTGCCTAACTGCACGCATGGTATGGCGACAAAACTCCCTGGTGTCCGAGTGTCTAAAGCAGTAATGCAGCAGTAATGCAGCACTGTGATAGATATGTGTATAGAGGGTGATTGTGTGATAGATATCTGTGTATAGAAATGCACTTACTGCATGCCTGGGTGCTGCAGTACACAGAGTTGACCCACAGATTGGACGAGCCGGTGTCAAAGAGCACTTCGAAGGACTGTGGTGGAGTGCCTACGCTGATCACGCCAAAATAGTAGGACTGAAACGCAGGTGTTAAGCTGATCAGATGAGCACTTCGGCTGGTTTAACGAAGTAAGATTGGGATTTGACTTACATCAGCATAGGTCAAGGAATCAATAGTGGTAGTAGCCAGGATCTCTGGGCGGAACTTAAGGCCTGGATCGGTGTAGGGCAGATGGATGCCTTTCTCCCTCAGACGCTCACGGATGGATTTACCCTTTCTCAGAGGAACCCTGCACAGATGGAAAAAGCTTTAACTAAACACAACATAAAGCCAACGCTACTCATACCATACGCGCAACTCAAGACCAGAGCATAAAGGTTAAAAAGAGTGATCATCCAAGAGTCATCAACCAAGTGTCAAGGACATAGGACTTACTTGATGACTGCCTCTGAGAGCATGAGGCAAGCCAAAAGGATGATTAGGCCCTTCATAGTGACTCTTGTTCTCCGTTTGCCCGAACGAACACACCGATCATTCGCACAGTGCAGGCTTTTTATACACACACCAGCACCGTATCATAATGCATACCAACTCGTCTTTACCTGCGCCTGCACTTTTCTCTCAGGTGGAAACACTCACCTAATGCCAAGTTTTACTGATAAGACACACAAACAAGATTTGTCCCAGTAAAGGGATGGAGCCTTTTTTTTTATTTTTATTGTTATCAGAGGGAAATAAATCAAATGAAGTCTAATTAGCTATATGTACCCTTACTGGGATTTTTTTAACGCAGTCTCTTTGAAAATTTAGCCAGATATCTGAACATTTTACATAAGAGTTATTATGAAAAAACAATTTCGGTGAAATGCATCCTAACACAAAGCAGAGTTCCTGATACCAAGTGGAAGTTTATCATGCCGCATAGAGCAGCATGTTCTGAAGTGCTTTATTTTATGTCAGTTCCAGCAATTTGCCAATGATTACATTTTTTGTCTACATTTTTGTGTGATTGGTATGTCAGATTTTTACCATTTATAGTTACGTGTAATGTTGTGGAACATCCATGAGATATGGTTAGGCCATAACAATGTATATGATATAGAGTAAAGACTAGCACAAGAAAGTGCCATGCTAACAGCTAGAGAAAAGAAAGGGAAACTTGAAAATATCTTATTAAATATATTTTTAAAAAATGGAGAAAAGTTTAACTGATAACTTTTTTTAAATTATTTTAATTCATTTTAATTTTATTTTTATGACATGGACCCAGTGCTTCCCAACACGAGGCTATTTTAAAAACATGTTTTGTCTTCTGTATCTCTGTGGAAAATGATTATATCTTAATCTCTCCTATGATTCCTTAAGAGCTTTATCAAGGTCACTGCTAATGCTGTATGGTTTCTTAAATGTCTTGCCAAAAGGAAAAATATCAATTCTCTTATCTTCAGCATAAAGAAAATTCTTGCTGTTATCGGAAACAACACACGACTGAAAGCCCAAGGTTACTGTGGTTTATTTACATTTCTAGTTGAAACAGATATTCATGCTACATTCAACTAATGTTCATCTCGATAAACTCCTTATTCACATCTCCAAACATCTTACATTTGAACTAAATAAAAATGACCTTTTTTGCCTGGCCTTGAATGCTCACTGCCCCGTTTAGTGCCATAGTGCCCTTTAGAGTTATTATTGCACTTTGCACTAATAATATTATTGCAATAATATTTTTACTGCAATAATAGGAATGATAAAAAGTGCTTACAGGGGGCCACTGTGGCAGGAATCACACTGCCCCATACTTTGGGGAGAAGCAGCAGACAGGACAGTTATTAGCAGGTTTGCTCAATTCTTTTTGTTTAAGTTTACTGTGCAGCTTTTAACCTCTTGTTTTACAGCCAGTTGTCAAAAATAATTGTAATTACTGTAATTTACAGGAAAAATGCAGTCCGTGTGATTAGTTATACAGAACTTAGTTATGCTGTATATTGTAAGATATGTTGTAAAGATTGGAAGATATGGATATCCACAAGCCTTCCTTTTCCAGTGCGCCAATAGTTTAATGTCAAGTCTTTTGTGGCTGGAAATTTAGTGTTGGAAATTCAGAGGATTTCACGAAGAAAAATAAGTGTCCATATTATGGCTCATCCAAGTGACAGTAAACCTCTTATTCATAGTTGTTCTTTTTATTATTATTATTATTATTCTCTTAATTGATTGATTGATTGATTAATTAATTAATTAAGTTTTTCAAATCACTAACATAGCATTGGAACTGTTAGTAGCTCAAACGTATGTATCCTCTATTTGTTAAGTTAGAACTCTACGGCATTTATTAAGATACTAAAATGGGAATAATTAGCTAAATTTGATTAGATATTAGATCATATTAATTTAGAGGCTGAGCTAGTAGCAGGTATGCATGGATTGTCAGCTCTGAAATTCTCTGCCTGAGTAGACAGAGAAATGTTTCAACAGCTCTGTATTTTTCTTGGTTGTTTGCCATTCATGTTTTTGACTTTAAAGGTCATTTTCAAAATGATTTTGGATCAACCTGCCAAGCAGATGCAGGACCTGTGATTTTAAGGTCAGAGCTCAGCCAGATTTGGCTGAGATGAGAAGATGTGGTTCATCAGCATAGTTAAGAACTGGATCTGTGTAAGGCAGATGGATTACACTTCTCTGTCATTCCCTCTTGGATGGACTTACCCTTTATCAGGGGAACTGAATGGAAAAGGCACACAACTTATCTGATCGTTGCATCTGACAGGATGAGGCAAGCCAAAAGGACAATTACGCTCTTCATGGTGATCCTCATGATCCGTTTAGCTGAACATACACACGGATTATTCTCACAGTGTGACCCTTTAATATACACATGATGTGTGTGCAGAGATCTTTATGCTTATATGCTACTTTTCCTGTGCCAGTGCTTTTTGCTCTCATGGCAATAGGTTTGTGAAGACATCCAGCTTTACTCATGATAATACTGATAAAACAAACAAGATATATGCCAGTAAATGGATGGAATCATCCCTTGGAAAGAAGACTCTACAAAGCAATTAATGTATTTTAATTCTATAAATGTGTCGCAAGAGTGTATTACCAAGAATCTATCCATTATATTAGTGGCTGAAAAAAAAGGTTTGGACACTTAAACCACAATTACAAATGTATGTGTTTCCCTGCATTAGAAAACATGTCAAGCCAAGTGGCATTTACTGTAAAGAAAAGTACTACAAGCACATTTTCCAAAACATTTCCACAAAATAGATCATGTTAAAAAAGAAAAAAAGAAAAATTGATATCCTGTTCAAATATATACAAAGTACTTGGACACCTAAGATTATTCTGGTTGTCACTGTGATGAACCACACCATGTGGTTACTCTGCTAGGGGGGCATGTATGAAATCGAAGGTAATTCACGAAATAGATGCACTCTAAATTACCTTGTGACCAGCTGAATCAAACCAACTTAAAAAATGGCTATGAAGAGGGAAATATGTTTTAAGAAAAAGGACCTATGGTGTCTATAGGAACTGAAGCATCTCAAGGAAGATTATCAAATACATGAAAAATGTGTGGCAGGTCTGCTTTAAACCCGGCAAACCCAGCGGCGCTGTCGTCAATTGGCTATTAAATGAGCATTCGTTGAGAGGAGGTGAGAGGGTTGGAGGGAAAGTGGTGGCTGAGAAGACCTTTCCTGTCAGCTGACTGTAGTATCATCAGTCTGACAAAAATACAGCACAGGGATGGGATGAACCTAATGAATTCACTTGTTCTGTTCAAACTGTTTTTCTTAGATATCAGCTAACCTTCACGTTCACACATACAGTACTGTTCAAAAGTTTGGGGTCACTTCGAAATGTCCTTATTTTTGAAAGAAAAACACAGTTTGTTTCAATGAAGATA
>JAQMCW010000036.1:4718657-4729838 GCA_030068335.1 Chrysichthys cranchii | reverse complement strand
TTAAACTTTCTTGCTTTTTCAGCCATTTGTTTCCCCCGTGCCAACTTTTTTGGGACCTGTAGCAGGCATCAAATTTGTAATGTGCTCATTTAGTGGATAAAGGTGTCCAATTTCCCAGTTTGAACATTTCTTATGTTATCTGTGTTCTGTTGTGAATAACATATTGGCTCATGTAATCTGAAATTTCTTTTCTTTCTGGAATTCGGGTTGTTAGTAAAAGTGGCTTACAGGAAAGCATGCTTATGCTGAATGCGATATCCTCAGTGTGACGACTGAAGAACAGCATGTGAGTAATGCCATGTTAGACATGTGAGCAAAGCATCAGAGTTGTCTGGCTGCAGAAATGTAACCTTGACCACTTTGTATTCAGGCTGTGTGTCTCACTCTGCTAGGCTGATTCGTACATAAATAAGTTGGGTAGCTGAATGCCTGCAGGAAATCCTCCTCTCACACAGGTAGAAGCACGTCCCTTAGGTATTGCCTATTAATAATACAGCAAAGTGAGCTCACATTTAAAGATAAATGTTGGGGGTGGTTAATTATTACATTGTGGAGACTGAAAGCTGAGTGCTTTTATATATCAATCCCTAATTGCCATTCATAAAAATGGCACGTGTTCTGCCCACTCAGCAGTGGATGAATAATTGAACAAGTGGTTGTGGCAGGAAAGGAAGAGAAATCGGGATTAAAAGACCTTACCTTCATTCCTCTCTCTCTCTCTCATACACACACAATATGTTGTGGGACAGTTGAATAATTCAGACAGTGAGCATTTCCTCTTAGTTGACTGTTTACTGCTCTTTGCCATGGATGCAGCTGTTCTGTTTTGCTGTTTTCAGCGAAGAAAAAAACGTAAGAACGATAACATCTGTGTTTGAAGATTAGGTGAGCACTGTGTGAAAGCACTTACAACACCCGTTTGCGATCGGTTAGCTGGTTTCTGTGATTCAGCTGCCATTTTAATATTACATTTCCTCTGTGATAGATCCTACAGACTCTCGTCATTAATCCCGTCAGCCTTAAAGTCAATAACTGGAGTGTTTGTTACACTCTAAGAGTGACTTTTTTTCCCATCACGCCATTTGTCCACTGAGAAATTTAATTTCTAAACCATGCCCTGGTATGTCTGCACGTATGAACTTTTCTGTAGCTTAATCTGTGTACGTTATCCATAACCTCCAACAAACGTATCGTAGAAAGTATATGAAATATCCTGGAAGCCTCGTCGGAAAATTAGAGAACTCTTGTATTCAGTTATAAATAAATAAATAAAAAAAATCTGTAAATCTGCTTTCAACTACAAAAAGAAGTAGACACTAAAAAAAAAAAAATACATCAAACCAAGATCTGCTGCAGTCTTTAAAACTGCATGCATCATTTCTCTTAGGAACTGTCTCATGCACTTTTATAAGGAGATCCACATTTTATAAGGCTGTTCTAAGCATCTTGCTTTTTTTTTTATTCTGCTGACTAGTCCCAGAACATGACTTTTTTTTAAGCTAAAAAGTTGCCTAATTAATATGCCTTTCTTTAGCATAATTTCTAATTTAATAATTTTTTTGGAAGTGAGTGTTTGAAATGTTTCATGTGTCACTTTTTGTTACTGACACACCAATAAAAAAAATCTCAATATCTCTTTACTTTTGCATATTACAATATGCTGTATAAAGCTAAATGCTCATATCTATTATCCAGTTTACTACTGTATAATGCCGTAGTTAGCAGAGATTAAGGGTTAACAATATGTCATGAGCGACACGGTGACTTAGTGGTTAGCACCGTCGCCTCACAACAAAAAGGTCCTGGGTTCGACCTGGGCACCTTCCTACGTGGAGTTGCATTGATATTTGTTGAAATCCACGGAAATCGTGAAAAATTATGAAAAAACGTTTTTGACGTTAATGTTTTTGAGTCGAACACCACGCCGATGTCGATTTCCAAGGGGAAAAAATCTGATGAAATCAGATGAAATACCAATTTCGTTGAATATAGAGGACGTCGAACACCAAGGTACCAATGTATTTTAAATCTATAATATATAATATGTTTTAAACACATAAAGCACATTAGTCGTTCATCCTTTATTAATTAATTCTGTATTGTTTACACAAAGTCCGAATGACTCATCACTGCAGAGACACTGTGTGTGTGTGTGTGTGTGTGTGTGTGCGCCAATTTCTGATTTGCTAATTGGATCTCGAATAACCACAAGTGTTTCAAAACACATTAAACAGTCAACTACAAATAATGTCTTTTGACCTTCCAGTAACACAGATGGTGTTGACTAAAACACAACATAGCTTAGGTCATTATACCCGAAACCCTTTGCAACCTGTCAGCCACTTTTTGCTTTCGTTTTTCTTTGACTTGTCCTCATTATTTTCTTCTTTGCTGTCTATTCTGTAACTGTGACCTGGCTGTTTCACACTAACAATATGTACATTTTCTAAACTCCGGCAAAGTGTGGAGTTCAGTGAAATAATACATAATAAGTATTAGTAAATAATAAGTAAATTATAAGTATTTAGCTACAATAAGCAGTACATAGTACATATACATAAATAACGGGGAAAAAACATGTTTTATGAAAGTATTCAATGTGGTGGTGAGATGGTGGGAGAAATTTTACCGTAATTTAGTGATTTAGTGAGCTGATACTATACAAACAGAAACATATTTGAAGAATTGCAATTTCATAAACCTTGCATCTGGCACTGGTTTCTGAGCTGCTATACTACAACTGTAATCAATTCCTTCTGCCCAGTCACATTCGCGGATTCAACCCACACTTTTTAGGATGAACATCATGAGAAGATTATCCAAAAATGTCTGGTAAACGAATAGAAGTTCTTATTGTATTTGGCAGGTGAATGCATTAGTTCGATACCCCTACAGATCAGTGGATTATTGTCCCAGAAGCCTCCTGTTAACTCATTTTGCGTTTTAAGCTGTTGCTTGGTTGGTTATATCCTTCACTCTTCTAGTTTTGACTTTGAGTTTGAATTGATCTTGTCTGTGAGCTCATCCCTGCTGCAGGCCTTGATTATGATTCCCCAGAAATCCTAGACAGAAATGTACCACGTGTCAATCCTGTGTGTCCGGTCCCTGCACACTGCGCGTACATTTCATCACCTGGACCAGGAGTTCTTTATTAAAAGCTATTGCTACATGAGGATGTAGACATGGCTTAGCTAATATGTAAATTCCTGGGTGTCATAACTGATTTGCCATCTCTCACATCATATTTCTGTACTGTAGATGCACGCTAAACAGATTGGACATCCTTTCAGCTCCACCTGACATGACTTACTGGATGACAATGCGTTTGAAAAGTTTGCTGTTTGACCCGACTGAAGGTCTTACTTTTCTTTTCTCTCACGTCAAAAGCGTTGTGCAATACAATTCTTGCTCTTGAAATACCACTTACATGACAAACTAGACATGTAGTATCGGCCGAACATGACTAAAAAGGACTGAGTAGGAGATAAGGGTGTCTCAAGGTGCAGGTTTTTCAAACCTGAAGAGGCAGCAGTAATAGACTCTGTGGTTATTCTGATGACCTTTATGTTTAAAGATATGCGAAGCCTGTCAGGGGATCCGAACAAAGCATTGTAAAGCCTCTGAGTGCTGTGCGTCTAGGGATCTATTCATTTCAGGGGAATACTCAGCACTTAAAGTCTGCTTTTGGGGGAAGGCCATTTATATAAGCTCACTTAATTACAATCAGTGTAATGAGTCAGTTTTAATTGCTTCACTTCAATGTCGCCATGTGTTGGTGTTAAGGCAAGACAGTACCATTTTTCAGAGTAAAGGTCTATTGTTTGCCTTAACTGAAAACAGTCTTTCATCATTCGTGGGGTTGTCTTTCTGCCATTTTAGCAGAGGTGATAAATAAAACCTAAAGCCCCGCGCCTGGAAAGGAAGATTTGTGTTCCCGACTCAGTGTTATAAATCAAAACAGCTGTAATCTGGAACAGTGTTAATCACTGTCGTACAAGTTTTTACCCCCATTAACTTCCAAAATAAAGTCCAAAATGGTTGCTCATTATTAAGTATGGTCCACGTATAATATGGAGTGTAACACTTTATAATGCTATTCAATGACTGGGTAACTCTTCAGAGGCAAATGAGTAGTATTATATTAACACCTACGTCATTGCCATTGAATACTAATGAATACCATGTAAGTACTAGGTCAATAATAAGAAAGCAATGGTTTGGTAGTTTATGATGAACTAAGCAATAATTACCAAGAAATAGACCTCCTGGAGACCTACTAGCTAAATAGCCAGCAGTAATGAGTTATCATGTGATTACAATATTACAGTAGTACTCCAGATCAATATTAACCTGTTGGAAAGTGCTCCACCATCATGTTTGAAAAATTTATTTCTAGAAACGTCCTTCCAGCTGCTCCGCCACGGTGGTCAAGTTGATGGAGATCCCTCACTGAAGTACTCCAACTTACTTGGAGTCGCTCTGCAACATCAGCAGCCTTACAATGGGGATTTATACCAACAATACGCTTGACAGTCCGAAGACACCTGTCAGAGGGCCCAGGTCGACCTGAGCGGGATGCTATGATTCCTTTCCTTTCCTTTTGAATCGTACAATCGCTCTGTTGACTGTAACAATAGGAATCCCAACGTTTTGTGCAATCATACGCTGGCCAAGTCCACTCTCAGACTGACCCACAATACAAACTCTTTGAAAATCACACAACTCTTTGAAAATCTCTGAAACAATTTGAAACTCTTTTGCTTCTGGTGTTCATGGCATGGCTAGATGCTCTTATCAATTAATATACTGTAATCTGAAATGAAAAATAATAATATATTAACAAGTTTGAAGCACCAGTTGGTGTCCGCATCGATAAAACATAATGAGGGGAGACTGTTTACTTGTGAGATATCTGTGTACGCTCAGAGTGATGAATTTACATGAGGCAGGTCTCTGTGATTGTGATTAGTGATTATTCAGGAGGAACTTTGACTCACTTAGTCCTGCAGAAGAGAATTATGGGACATAACATCTATTCTACTTGACACTAGAGGTTTAGCAAGAGTTAGCCTTTTACTATATAACCATTTGTAGGTCATTATGCAAATTGGCTCAGAGTGCTTTGAATAAGTCCTTGAATAAGACTCTTCACATATAAAATACAAATAATAATAATGTGCTAGTCACACGTGAAACACACCTCAGCATAGCGTGACACACAGTGAAATTCAAGGGAAGCAGGGGGCAGCCGAACAGCACAGCGCCCAAGGAGTAGTGCTTGGGGACGGTACCTTGCGCAGGGTACCTCAGTGTATCTTGTCAGTCCTGAGCCTTGAACCCACAACCTTCCGACTGAAGGACCAGTGCCCTGACCACTAGGCTACCGCTGCCCATGCATACTAATGCATGCTTTTGAGTGAGTAGTTCTTCAATAGTTAGGTAAGATAGTATTTGAGGACCTGATGTGGCTGGTAATTAAGCAGTACTTGGCTAGTTCTCCAGGACAAATATTGGTCATTATTGCTTAGTTTACATTTACATTTAAGCCTTAGTGAGGTCAGGAACTCATATTGGATCAGAAAGCCTGGCGTACAGTTATTAATCCAATTCATCTCAAGGCTTTTCACTGGGGTTGAGGTCATGGGGTTGAGGTCACAAACACATTCTATACATATATTCTATAATTGTATGCTTTTAATATTACGACAACAGTTTGGGGAAGTCCAAATATGGTGTGATAATCAAGTGTCCACATGTTTTTGGCTATATAGTATAGTATAAAAGCATCCAGTGAGGATTTATTATTATTATTTTTAAAGCACTAATTTAAATGCTTGGTTAGGAGGTAGGTCCTTAATCATCACTTGAAGACAGCCAGTGAATCAATTGTTCGGACAGCGAGGACACTTAGGTGCCTTGATCCATGTCTTCTGAGATGTCCTGTGTCCTGAGGGATATGAATCCAATCAAGCAGTGAGAAGAGGATCAGAGAGAGCATGGTAGAGGGTGAGGTGTAATAAATGCTTTAAGGTAGGATGGCACTGGTCTGTTTTTGGCTTTGTAGCTTTAAATCTGATGTGGGCAGCTACAGGAAACCAGTGGAGCAAGTGTAGTAATGGGGTAGTATGGCAGAACTTGGTCATGCATGTGCATTGTGGATCAGTCGCAATGACAAGGAACTCAACATGCACCTGAGAAATGGCCCCTGTAGAAATGGCCGGATCCTCCAAATGTAGAGTAGGAGAACCTGGCATGATCATGTCAGTGTAGTGATGTGAGGTGAATTGGTTGCCTGTGGATAGATACTTGAAGTTTGCATGAAGTGACAGATGGTGAGATGTGTTGTCCAGGGAGGTCACAAGATCTTGACATAGGGATGCATCCCCAGGGCTGTGTAGCAGCTGAATGTGCTGAAATTGCTTGGATTCAGTTTTAGCTGATGAGGCGCCATCCTTGATTAGATGTCTGCAATAAGCACTGAGTATCCATGCAGAAACATGAGTGTCTGAGGGAGGAAATGAGAGGATGAGAGAGTGTCCTCAGCATAGCAGTGCAATGAAAACCCATGTGAGAATATGACCCCAGCAAGACAGCAGGTATAGAGGGAGAACAGAAGATGACCCAGCACTGAGCCTTGTAGGAGACTAGTGCAGAGGCTGCATGGAGCAGGTGTGGATCCCGTGTATGTCACCTGACATGACTAACCCTCCAGGTGAAAAGTAAACTATTGCCATGTTACAAATTCCAAGACTCATAAGGATGGATAAGAGGGTTTTGTGTTCAAAGGCTACAAAACCTACTACCAAACCATTTCACTTACTGAATAATTACACAGTATTCCTTCTTAGTCATGTCATGCTACTTTCTAGCAAATCCATACTAAAAGGCACACTATCAAATCCATATATATTACACGGTTCAATCATAAATCTATCAAATATCTTTGCAGTCAACATTTGCAAACAAATTGCACAAAATCTGTGATCAGAGTAAAAAAAAAAAAAACGATTCTAAGCTTTGGGCTGCAATGTGGCACATTGGTACTTCAAGAGAAATGAATGTGACCTCTGCATATATGTAAAATAAATAGTAAAAGGCTATTAAAATGCAGAGACCTCAAGGACAGAATGCCCTATTACCTGGGTACTTCAGCCAGCATTCCCATGGCACGCAGCGTGAGACATACTTTATTAAGGGCTTTGACCGAACACTTTGTTATGAGTGTGCTTCATGTAGTTTTTGGGTACAGTGCCCTCCAGAGTCACTGGCACTCAATAAATATGAATAAAACCTCACCTAATTGTTTTCTTTTTCTATTTTTATGAAACAATATAGTAATAAGGGTTTAATTAATAATAATAAATACATAATAATAAAATAAGAAGAAGAAGAAGAAGAAGAAACAAAATCTGCGCCAATGGTGCAAATACAGTATTATAAATGAGCTACATCAGAATGGAAATTTTGAAACAGTGTTTGTGGACCGAGAAATATAATTCAAATTTTATCAGAGTTCACCTTAAGAAAGTCTTTGCATAGTATTTTAAACCATGAAAACACAGAGGTATGGATATGACACTGTAGTAGATTTAAATATGCATGGCCAGCACTGATACCTGCATGACAGTGGAGGTTAATTTTGGTAATTTTCCTAAATTTCATATTTAACCCACAAAAAACACACTAGTATTTTTCACAAATCAGATGCAGGTGGATGCAAGTATGAGCTGAATTTTATTAGAAGCGCAAATTGGCGGACAGAATCATGATCAAAAACAAACAATCAGACAAACGAACAGACAAACACTGCAATGCAACACAAACGGCATCAAAAAACAAACAGAAAGCAAAATGTCTAAATCTGAGAAACAACCTGGAAAAAGCCCTCGTGCTCAAATGATATCAAAACCTGACAAAAACATAGCCATGATGGAGCTCTTTAGGTTATTGTTGTGAAAAAAAAAAAAAAAAACACCCAGGAAACAGATGTGTTAGAATTCAGGTGAGTGTAGATGTTGTAATGTCTGTGCTGGATTTCCATCAGAAAGAAAAGTGATGGCTCCTGGATAGGCAGTAGATCTGGATGTGACAATATATGATAGATTCTGGTCAAGCAGAACAGTGAAAAAATGACAGCAGGGGGAACGTGACTGTGTGACAGTTAGAAGAGCTGTCTCAGCGTTTTGCATTAGAATTGTAAGAGGTTGTAAATGCTCCATGAGGAGCTTAGTGCTTTATACATGAGCTGCTCCCACTCTAGCAGTTTGTCCAGAAAAGGTAGAACAAACATACGTCTAGAGTTACAGATTTGTGAAGGACTGAGTCCAGGACGTTTAAGAATGGGTGTGCCCGGAGCAGAACAGAGCTAAATTTGAGAGACTTCTTGATGAAGTGGGAAGATAATAGATAAGCAGGCCCTGATGAAGAGCTTGGGGCTGGATCAGACTGACATGTTGAGGAAATGAATTTAGCAATTTGTACAAATGAGTGAGTGCACAGAGGGTCAAAAAGTGCTCGAAGGAGCATGAATGTTAAAGAATGTTAAAGTATCTAAAGTAATATGAGTGGGCAGAGGGATTGCGCTGATTTTACCCTTGAAGAAATGAAGGAACTTTATAACAGTCGGCGATGTTTGTGGAAACGACTTGGGATGGCTTGGAAAGCTTAATTATAATTAAAAAGATGTTTTGAGGTTTACCTCTATTGACTCTGTTGATAATAGATTTGTCACAGAGATAAAGAGTAAAGAGCAGAAATCATCTCTGTGCTTAAGCAGTTTTTGAGGGACAAGGCATGGTGCGCAAGACTCTCATTTGGGGATTCTACTCCATTAAGCTTAATATTAAGGAGAGCTATATGTTAATGTGACCAGTCAAGCATTAAAAGAAGCAAGGACGTTAAAAGTGTGAAAAAATAAAAAAAGAGAGCCCTCCCTCAAGAAAATCATGTTAATATTCTTTTGGGACATGAAGGTTCCTATTCTGGTGCATTTGGACAAACAGTGAACAGTGCAAATTACTGTGCATTGCTGTAAAATGACCTTAAACCTGCAATTCGCAGCAAAAGATGAATGCTGTCCCAAACAGTCTTGCTGCATCATGACGATGCACGTCCTCATACAGCAGCAGAGACAGTAGAGACAGAGCAACGGCTCGGGTTCGAACATCTTACAGCCCGGATCTGGTGCCGAGCCATTATCACATCTTTGGTCCACTGACGGAGGCGCGGCGCAGTCGCAGTTTCACCTCTGATGATCAAGTAAAGGAAGCGGTGCTCACCTGGCTTCGGGAGCAGCCAGAAAACGTCTTCTCTGTGAGTATACAGAAGCTAGATGAACGATACAACAAATGTGTTGTCTTGCATGGGGACTATGTGGAAAAGTAATACGTATGTTCATTTTCTCACAATTACTTCTATTAAAGCTTTTAAAGATGTTTTGCCTTTACTTTCCTATTCTTGCTCTTATTTCTGATGATGACTGCAAAGGACATTATAAGTCAATCTGGATAAAAGTGTCTGACATATGCTGTAAATTAATGTATATGTTGAAATATAGAGTTTATAAGCCAGTGATCAATTCAGCATTCATGTTAAATTACAGAGCAGACCCAGAGTGTTCAGACCAGATTTTGTTTTGTGGGATCGACTGAATCTTTTTATATTTTTATATTCATAGACCATGAAGGAGAACAGTCTTCTTCGTGTTTATGGTGTTACATGAAATCCAATCCACAACCTCTTTTTTGTTTAGCTATATGACTACAGCAGCAAGCATATCACATTCAAGTGCATAAAGTCACACAGTTGTGTATTGGGGGGTTTCTCAGTAATAAAATCATTTAGCGGTGGTCAAGAGTTTTGTCGGCTATCTTAGCAGCACAAATTAGGCATTGTGCATTGATGTTAATTTCCGATATGCCTGAGAATGTCCACCTGCCTAAGGCGGTAGATAACACTAGAATTGATTAGGGTCTTTAATTGGGTTATGGTCATTGATTCTAGGGAATTGTCTGCCTGGAAGACCAGACTGTAGGAATTGCGTTGTCAGCAGGCCGGCAGTCTGGCGGAGTGAAGCACATAGTGCTGATGCTGAGAAATACACAGAGACTGAGAAGAGCCCAAACCGACCTAGTACATGTGCTAGAATTATACAACTAGTATGGGGAATAGGGTGAAAAGGTGAAAATGGTGACGTGAGATGGTGAAAGTAACCCAGGGCAAAAAATGCATACAAATCAGTCTGAGAAACAACAGGGAGAATTAACACTGGAGTAGTTAAGTAGATGCATTAACCAACACCATAATCCAGTGCTAAGCAGTTAAAGTGCAGACTAAATGAAAGATCTAGCAGCACTAACAAAGCACCGCTAATGAGACAGTAGCCACCGACTCACTTAGACGTGGTGCGAGAGTCACAGGGAGAAGACTCACACAAACGTTTAGAAAGCAATTAGACAGTGAAAAAGTGGTCAAGAGCAAGGTTTTACAAACGTTATGGGGATAGGCAATTCTTTATCTGTAAAATATACTTCAACAACCCCCCCTGAGAACACCTTTGTTTTATATATAAAAGCCACAATCCAACAGTTTGCATATTAGGCTCATTATGGAGTAATAATCTGGCTATTTATTTTAGCTCTAGATAAGTTTTTTTTTGCTGAACTTTCCAATTACAGAATGTTTTATGGCCAAGTTGATTATTATCAAGTTGAGATTATTTATACGTGCACTCCTTTCGAGGTTTGCATTTAACTCATTTAATTCATATGACCAGGCAGTAAGATTGATAGCTGTAAGAATTCTATAATAAATATAATATCTTTGAAGGATTAAAAAACACAGAAACCCTGGCTATATGACCTGTCCAGAGTGTACCCCACCTCTTTCCCAAAGTCAGCTGTGATGGGCTCCAGCTTCCCCGGATAGATAATAGATTGATAATGGCTGGACAGATGGATGGCTGTGCTTCATTAATCCCTGAAATAGTCCAACTAAAAATGCAGAACAGTACCTTGCAACAGTAAAAAAAAAGTTTATTTAATAATAATAATAATAATAATAATAATAATAATAATAATAATAATAAGTAGATGAATTCTATTTTCTTCTTATTCTTCTTCTTCTTCTTCTTTTCAAAACAGTTTGAAGATGTCTGGGCATCGATGTTATGAGTTTCTGGAG
>JAQMCW010000036.1:4699279-4710186 GCA_030068335.1 Chrysichthys cranchii | reverse complement strand
TCAGCGAGGACTCGACTCCCCGTGCGGCCTGAGGGAGCCTAGGCATACCGGGTTGCGGGAGCCGCGGTCAGCGAGGAACCGAAGGGCGTCTCAGCTGACATGCGTCTGGCGTGGTAACATCTAAGCTGCTGCTGATCTCATTTATATGTTCTTTTTAATAAAGTTTGTTTTCCCCTCCGTATATAACGTGTGAGAGCCCCCCCTTTGTGACACCTACACTCTTCTGGCAAGGCTTTTTACAAGATTTGTAAGGTATTCCCTGGGGTTGAGGTCAGGGCTTTGTGCAGTCCTCTACACCAACATTGTCAAAACCATGTTTTTATGAAGCTCACTTTGTGCTAAGGGGCACAGACACGTTGGAACAGGAAATCTTCCCCAAAATATTGCCACAAAGCTAGATGCAAACAATTGTCTTTGTGTGTTGTGACATTAATATTACCCTTCACAGGAACTGAGTGCAAACCCTAAATAAACAGCTCTAGACCATTATCCCTCCTTCACCAAACTTTACTGTTGGCACTCTGTGTTCCGGAAAGCAGCATTCTCCTGGCATTCACAAAACCCAGATTCGTCCATCAGACTGCCCTGTAGTAACGAGTGATTCATCACTTCAGAGAATACATTTCCATTGTGCCACAGTCCAGTGACGGTGCTTCTTTACACCACTTCAGCCCACGCTTGGCATTGCGCATAGGCTTTTGTGCAGCTGCCCAGTCATGGAAACCCATTTCATGAAGCTCCTGATGCACAGATCTTGTGCTGATGTTGCTTCCAGAGGCATTTTAAAACTCTGTAGCGAGTGATGCAACACAAGATAGGCGATTTTTACATACTATGTGTTGCAGCACTCAGCAGCCCTGTTCTCTGAGTTTGCATGGTCTGTTGCTTCATGGCTAAGCTGATGTTGCTCCTAGATGCTTTCATTTTACAATAATAAGCCTTACAGTTGAAACTGAAGCTGCAACAGGGAAATCAGAGATGTGTAAAGATTTATACAGTGAAGTAATGAAGTGGCTTTCTGGTGGCTCTCTAGCCCACAGAAAAGCAGACTGATTCTTAGAAGGATCTCATGTTGAACTCTGAACTGACACTAGCACCAGCCCAGAACTAGCCCTGGTGGAAAAGTAGTATCAGAGGACAATCAGTGGGCAGTGGTAGCCTAGAGGTCAGGGCATTGGCCCTTTGGTTGGAAGGTTGTGGGTTCAAGGCCCAGGACTGAGGTGCCCTGAGGAAGGTGTTGTCCCCAAGCTCTGCTCCCTGGGCGCTGCGCTGTTCGGCTGCCCCCGTTTCACCTGGTGAATGGGTTAAATGCAGAGAAGTAATTTCACTCTGTCATGCTATGCTATGCTATGCTGTGCTGTGGTGTGTTTCACGTGTGATAAGTCACTAGTATACATCTACATATATTAAACAAAGAGCATTCTGTCATTCATTCATTCATTAGTAATTCCCTGGTCAGGGTAGTGGTGGTTTAAATTTGCATGCTAGTCTGTTTCTATATTAAGTTCTATAGTTTATGTTTTATTATTAATTGAACCAACTTAGGGTGGAATGGTGGCATGGTGGTTAGCACTGTCACAGCAAGAAGGTCCTGGGTTCGATCCCCAAGGTCGACCTGGACGCCTTTCTGTGTGGAGTTTGCATGTTCTCCCCATGTTCACGTGGGTTTCCTCTGGGTACTCCAGTTTCCTCCTCAGTCCAAAGACATGCACAGAGAGGATTAGGCTAATTGGTGACTCTAAATTGGCCGTAGGTGTGAATGTGAGTGTGAATGGTTGTCTGTCTCTGTGTGTCGCCCTGCGGTGGATTGGTGACCTGCCCAGGGTGTAACCCCGCCTCTCGCCCGAAGTCAGCTGGGACTGACTCCAGCTTCTCCCTGCGACCCTGAACAGGATTAATTGGTAGAAGATGAGTGAGTGAACCAACTTAATTAATTAAAAAAATAACAACACTGCACGCATCTCTAGTTGAGACCAAGTATGAACTCGAGTAATGTAGTTGAGGCTGAGTAACTTGAACACAGTTGAGATTGAGAACAATTGAAAATGAGGTTGAAAGCAGAAAAGCGGTTTGTGTTACACCCCTGTTATACAGTACGTAATCAGTGTGTAAGACAAGCTAAATCTACAATCCACCATTTCAATTATTATCATACAACAGGGTTCATGTACATTTAAATGGAAAATAGGTTTTTATACCAACAGCACACACATAAACACCAACATATGACAGTCCCACACTTATGCCAAATTTATATCCGGGTGCTGTGAGCCCATTGGTTTTGAAAGCAATCAATAACAATAGCAAAGTTGCAAGTCTCAGTCTGTCCTTGGAGAAATGGTCAGCACACTTTCTTTTTTTTTCTTTCTCTCTCTCTCTCTCTCTCTCTCTCTCTCTCTCTCTCTCTCTCTCTCTCACTACACAGCAAATGACTGCCAGGATCTATTATCTTTAGCCGTTTGCCCTTCAAGTAGTGTAATAACAGAATCTATTTGCTTTGTTGCATTTCCATCTTTATGGAAATGGCTATGATATTAACGTCGATTTATCATAGTGTGGCGTTAGAATAATACGGAGGCCAGCCCGTGTGGTTTAAAATGTCACACCAAATAACCTGTTTTCGCTGCTGCTCTTTCACTTTCTTTCCCTTCTGTCTTAAAGCCTGTTTGATTGCTTATCAGCGGCGTGTCTCATTGGTATGAGTCAGAGGGACAGAGGAGAAGAGAAGGGCTTTGCTTTTTCAAGGAGGTGCTTTTGTCTTCCTACGTTCCCTACATTATTCATCAGGAGCAGCTGGGACTTAGAGGAAAAGATCTGTGCACTCTCTTTAGCTGCTCTCTGCTAAACCTGCTGATGACACTTTTGACACAGTGACATCAATTCACACTCGCAGGTCAGTACTGTACTGTGTCATGTACAGTCTCCTTTCATCAACTTTTACAAAGCATAACATGACTAACTTTAATTAGACCAACTTAATTTAGATCATCAACAGATACCAAATGATCAGAAACCATTATTAATATGAGTAGTTTTGAGTCGTTTCGTTCACCAAATGTACGTTATCTCTGACATTGCGTAGTTCTAGAGAATGCCTGAGTGTATAAATTGATTAAAAACCCTTTTCACTGTCCCATATTTAGTACAAATGAAACTTAGAAGAAAGTCCTGGATTATACTGAGCAAATGTGTGTGTAAGAATGTGTGCAGAAATCCTCTATCATATGGCAGCTATTCACTAGGGAGAATGAAGACTGACACCTGTTTCCTCTGAGATACTTGAAGCCAGCCAACCACATCTTTATAAATTGCTGCTCATGCAGCACCACAGGATGGTGTATCACACTCAGAGGATGGCACTATCTGCCCTCTTCTGCATACATGAGCTCACGAACCCCTACGCATTTCTAAGATTGACAGGGGACAGAGAGTGTGGCATGCCCAGTGGGATCACTGCATAAGCACAAGCTGACAGGAAGGCTACAGTAAGTCAGATAATCACTCTGTATAATTCCGATGAGCAGAAAAGCATTTCTCACACACAGAACTTTGAGGCAGATGGGTTAAAACAGCAGAAGACCATGTCGGGTTTCACTTTTGTCAGTCAAGAACAGAAAGGTGAGGCTGCAGTGGGTACAGGCTCACCAAAACTGAACAGCTGAATTCAGGAAAAAGATGCACACAGATAGTAGGGTCAGAATTTGGCATCAACAGCCAGGCTGGTGGAGGTGGTATAATGGTGTGGGGAATGTTTTCTTGGCACTCTTTGGGTCTGTGGAAACCAATCAATCATTGCTTGAATTTAAGTATTGTTTGTCTTATCTTCTAATGGCTACTTCCAGCATAGTAATAGACCATGTCCCAAAGCAAAGGTCATCTCAAACTGATTTCATCGACATGACAGTGAGCTCAGTGTTCTTCAGTGGCCTTCCCAGTCACCGAATCGGAATGTAATCAAACACTTTTGGGATGTGGGAGATTCAGGGCACCTGAACATATCAACATGGACCAGAATAGCAAAGGAATGCTTCCAACATCTTGTGGAATCCATGCCATGTAGATTTAAGGCTGTTTTGAAAGCAAATGAAGACCCTACACAGTATTAGTATATTAGTTTATAATAAAGGGTTCAATGATTGGAGATATATACTGTATATATATATATATATATATATATATATATAAAATGATGCTGCCGAAATGCACTGCCTTTGTGACTGTGACTGTTTTGTGTTGCACCACTGTATGTATTTGTAACTAATATCTGAAAAAAGCTGGTTATATTCATGTAAAATCATGTTCTATGGTTTACTCTAGACTAGAGGCTTCTTTTGTATGAAATCTTAAGCATTAGGGCACAGAGTATAACGCATGCAATCATGATTAAGTATTAAAAACCGAGTACAGTTCAGGTAATGAATCCCCGAACAATGAGCAATGAGCAATGAATATTCCCCCAAGGCTACTGCCATCTTTAGCAAGGTTTCCCTTAACAGGTGTGAAGCGTGCAAATGATCCAATTCATTTACTGTGAATGAAAAACAGCGCAGAGAAAGACCTTCAGAAAGAAAGATGTACCTTTTCACATAATCTATCAAATGAGTAGATGCTTTCAGAATTTTTTGAGTCTGTTTCTCGTTTTCTTACATGTCTGCAACTGTGTAATATTGAGAAACACTGTGCCAGGCAGTGGTGAGCTTCAGTATTAAGCTAGTTAATACTAGGGTAGGAAATGTATTTTATAAGTAAGTTTCGTTATAGTTCTTGGAATTCTCTTTACATCCCAATAGCATTGAATAAATCAAATGCTCTGATATTTAAAAAAAACAAAACCAAAAAAACCTGTCATCTGTGTCAGTCCCAGGGCCGTAAAAGTCCGTCCAATCATTTTATTTGGTCAGAAATGATTGGACGTCATACCTGCCAGTCTACCTACCTACTGTACCTCTGCACGTATAGCACAAACACTCATTGCACATGCCCAGGGACTTCCATAAGACATATTGCAGATATTACTAAAGCTAGTGAGCTGGTCAACATCTGTGCATGCTAACAATAGCCATGTTTGTTGTTTACATTCATTATGATAATGTTAGATGCATTCTTACATGTGAATGAAACATGAAGGATTTGGATATGATAATAACAAGCTAAGCTTCTCTCTCTCCAGTCTTGTGGACGTGTTAATAGTCAGGCAGTGTGCATTCATGACTTTTAGAGAGGAGCGGCTTTGGAGGGAGGGCTGAAGGCAAAGGGGTGGGATATTTCCATAGATACTTTCAAAATCCACCGTACTCTTGCAGGTTTCTCCAATGTTGCCTACCCTACCTTTAACGGAATATTCTTTTCTACATACTCTATATCCAACAGATCTGTAGTGGAGATGTGGTTTTCCCTAAGAAATGAAAAGTCCTCCTTGGTCAGAGAACTCTCTTCTAATGGAAATTTAAGGGCAGTCGTTAAAGTACAGAAATAAAACAACATGGCTTGCAGTTAAAGAAAAGAATAATGAACAACAGGGTGGTGTAGCAAACATCTCCTTCATCATATCGATGATTCTTTTCAGGAAATAATACAAGAGCATTAATTAAGACTTCTTAGTTGCCTTGCAGTTGGCATTGAAGCCCGAGTTGCTCTTGTAGAATTTGAATCAATTAGCAATTAATCAATTAATTAACCTGGTGACCAATCAGATTAAAGAATTCAGCAGTGTAATCCAGTATGTCTAAACCTTTTTTTTTTTGCATTTATGAAATATCACGTATAACATATAGTCTATCTATCTATCTATCTATCTATCTATCTATCTATCTATCTATCTATCTATCTATCTATCTATCTATCTATCTATCAACCTCTAAGCTATAAGGTTGTGGGAATCATTTACCCCTAGACAAGTAGAAAAGGCTGGTTCCATTTCTCCCCGTCTCACTCAATAAAGGCAATCACCCGCTCTTTCATCTCACTCTCCTCACCTTGTCATTCCTTATTTAGTCCACCTCTCCCGTGCTTCTCATGTTCTTCTCCCCTCTCTCATCCCCTCCTCTCTTTCTGTGTCCGTACTGAGAGGCGGAATGCCCGTAGCACTTTAAGGAAATGAGAGCACTTCTGTAAACATTAGCATAGTGACAGGCCTGGCATCATGGGGTCACGCTGGATCTTGTTTCTCACTTTCGCAGGTCACTGTGCTGTTGGATGTAAACACATGCATCCATGCACACACACACACACACACACACACACACACACACACACACACACACACACATGTAGACACATCCTGACTTTTCCTTCCAGTAGAACGCTACCATGTGTGTGCTTCTCCTGAGAATACAAGTGAAAGATACACAATGACAAGAGAGGAATAGATCGGAGCTTGTGGTTGCTTGTGTGTGTACTACAGTCCCTTCTGCCCAGATGCGATATTGTCACTTAATCCCAGATGCATTGTGGAACTGTGTTTACCTTCTCTGCCATAAAACCTTAATTATAAGGGAGAGAGCATAGGCCTGGGTGTTTCTGTTTGCCTGCATGTTGTGATACTCTTGAGGATTAGGGAGTTTATTGGTAAGAGATTGCATGCCCTTGAGAATACCGCGCTATGTGTGTGTGTGTGCGTGTGTAAAACTGTGGTGAAAAGGGAATCCACAGCAGTGGGTGTAATTCTACTGTAAAACACTCTTGATTGCAGTTTGATCTGTCTCGGTATGGTGTTTTATTCATGCTGCTAGGAAGGCAATGGATACACACACACACACACACACACACACACACACACACACACACACACACACACACACACACACACACACGCTGGGACCTGGGAAGAGGGATTGAGGTTTTCTCTACACCATCGGCAAACCCCCGCAGTTCCACTCGATCTGTGATTCACACCTTTAAGTTGTTCATCTCTAAAGTGCCACAGTGAGAGTGGATAATCATAGATACACAACAGGAACGGACTAGATGCACTTTAGTTTTCTGGCTCTTTCTACTGCCCTCTGTGTGAAAACCCCTGTTACTGTTTGAAAGTATAATTCAAATAAACAAGTGCAAAGACGTATGCAGGATTGGTTTTCATTTTGTAATGCTAACATGATTCAAGGACTGTTTTTTTTTTTTTTAATCTGGAACATTTTTAGATGGTTTAACTCTCAGACAATGGCTTATTTTCGCTTGACAAATCTTTTTAAAAAAAATTTTTTTTTTAAGACCAACATCCAATTCCATCATGTTACTCTCCATGGGGTGGCCCATAATGGATAAAACAGATGGGATTTGTCTCATACGGTGAGTGGTTTCTAAATATTGCAGTGCAGGAATTTAGACAGCACCTGATTTGTTTAAAACTTGTAGGAAGATGAGTTCATAGAGACATTTTGTTCTCAATATTTATTATGTAATGGCAACGCACTTGAAAATATTTTCCCCTTAAATCATCCATTTTATTATTCAGAAAATGTGTTAATCCATCTCACACACACCTCTCAGCCAGCAGGGGACGCACTAACAGGCATTTCATTCTGACCAATAAATTGGCAGTAAACTTTGCTTGTGGGTGGCACGGTGGCTGAGTGGTTAGCACTGTCGCCTCACAGCGAGAAGGTCCTGGGTTCGAGCCCCGGTGCCTTTCTGTGTGGAGTTTGCATGTTCTCCCCGTGTTCGTGTGGGTTTCCTCTGGGTACTCCGGTTTCCTGCCTCTCACCCGATGTCAGCTGGGATTGGCGCCAGCTTCCCCCCTGAACAGGATTAAGCGGCAGAAGACGAATAAAGACGAACTTTGCTTGTGAAGGAAAAAAGTGAGAAAGCTTAGAAATGGTTTGAATGTTAACAGTCATTAATGCTGCTTTTAACTCGTAGGTTGCAACTTGTTATTCCCAACCTTCAATCAGAAAAAAAAAACACTCTCTCAACTTGAAATTCCTACTAGACCTCAAGGTAGTCTTCGCGACATCTCAGCACAGCAACAGAAGTAAAATGAGGTATCTGTTAAGGGTGCTTATCTTTGGATGTGTTAGGCTGTACAGTGAACCCCCGCAATACCGCGGTTCACCTTTCGCGGGTTCAGTGCATGGCGGATTTTCAAATTTTGATTCGCAGAATTTTTTGGCTTTTGCAAAATAAATAAAAAGAAACGTTAATTCAAACATTAAAAGAACATTTAAATGTAACCCCCGCTTTATATCAATCGACATATGAATATATTCACTTGTTAAATCCATAACATTGACAATGTTTGAGAAGGAAAATTTACATCACTCATTACAGCTAGCTGGCTAACTTGTTCCTTAACAAAATGTAAACATGATGGTCTCATGTTTTCCTGTTGTGTATGTTTAATGACATTATTCCAATCTGTAAATTACTACATGAGGTAATGAAATTCAGCTTAAACTTTCCACTCCAGGAAAGCCTTTAGCACAGAGTAGTTTGTGCTTCTGGTTTGTCAATAACAAGCTGCACTTCTTTTGTCATATTCACATCAAGAGAGATCGTGAGGGACCGTTTATAGCTGCTAGAACGTAAGTGATCTCGGGAACTAATAAAAAGCACACTGTGTCATTCCTTTATTATAAAAGGTAATCAATGGCAAATAGGTGTAGTATAAGAGGAAAAAACGCTTCAGGATGTGCTGCTATAGGAAAATAATCACCTGAGGGGTGGTACCAGCAGCCATGTATCCATTAACCTGCTTAATGAGGAATGTGAAATTCCAAGCTAGAGTAATGAAAACATGAATTTCTAAAAAAAAAACAAATTCAAATATCACAAAAATGTTTATAAGCTCTCGAGGTGGTTTTTCGTGACACGCCATGGAGAGGCAGTGGATGCAGCTGTAATCACCATGGCAGCACTTAGCAGGTCTTGGACATCCGTCACCATGTTTAATTGGAATGACTGCTGTTAGAGGAGAAACCCAGTTTTAATTGCGTAGCATCACTTATGGAAACTAAAACCAGTCGCAATTGTTTTTTGTTGACTTTTTTATAGGTTCACTTCTATTTTTCGCAAAACCGCAATGGAAACCCGCCTCGTACTTATAAGGCCCGCCTTACTGTAGTGGGGACTAGATCGAATGCAGACTGGAGCATGAACAACATTCGCCTTTTTACTTTACAAGCTATTCAGAGCCTGTCTGCCTGGTTAGTGTATAGTGGGTAAATTACAGGGCATTTCATATCATTACATCGTACTGCCATGTAGATTCTGGGTAATCTGTTCGAATTTGGGACTTGTGTATCGAATCTAAGCATAAAATGTAACATAAAAGGACTTTTCCTGGAGCAATCTTTCAGTCTTTTTAATCACATACTTACAGGCGTGAAGTTACATCATCTTTGCAGTAACTTGTCGGAACTTTTATTATTGCTCTTTTTATAGTCGTAGTCGCATACATTCTTGGATATGAGCATGTTTCTAGTTGGAGACTTTGTTTGTGGCCTGTCTTTGGTGAAGCTGAGCAGTTTGCTTTGCGGACGTGTTTGTGCTTACAGCTGAGGTCGTGCAGCAGATGGCCGTCCTCGTATCCTCAGGCCTGTCAGCGTGTGAAGTGAGACCAGCTCGGCTCTGCCTTCAGCCCATGGAGACTAAAAAGTCTCCCAGGACAGTGCCGTGTCCATGACATTTGAGGAGGACAGAGCCTGCTTTTCTCCATCCCTCTCTCACGTTGGCTCTCATCATAAATATTACATTCCTTTTATGTTACATGAGACGGAGTGAAATGTTACTAAACAAAATGGACTTTGACATGCTTTCTACCAGCTGCTCTTTATTCGCCCCGGACATGGGTCAGTCTCACTTATGCGCGCGCACACACACACACACACACACACACACACACACACACACACACACACACACACTCAGAGCTGCGACACACTTACATGCACAAGCATGATAGTGACAGATGTGCAGAGTTATGTCGTGTTTTCACACTTTTCCCCTCAGGTGTCCTGCACTGAGCATTTGATCCAGTGTGATTTTCAAGCTGGTCTGCCTCAGAAACCTCATCTGAGGTCCATAAAACAATATTTTGGGATTTATTTTCGGTCTGAGAAACATCCATGTCTAGTGTCCAGAGCTGAATTAGTGAAATTAGAGGTGAGTGTTGAAATTTTCATGCTTCCTGTTACAAGCTTGACAATGGGAAAAGTGCCAGCGTAAGTTACGGGGCAAAGCAGTATTTAAAGTGACCATAACTTTAAATATAATCCTGTTTTCTGAGCCAGGTGAAGAGCTTCAACTGAAAGGCTTTGTCCAATTCTTTACCTAGTGCAAAAAAAACCCAAAAAACAAACCAAAACAAAAAAGCTGAACAGCACACATTTGTGAAATGAACATTACGGTAAATAAACTGCTATAATTCATTATGTATAAAATCACAGGATCGATCTGAAAGAATTTGTCTGTATGAAAACAGACCTGTAATGATGATACCCTCTACTGAACAAGCCCAGAATTGATCTCGGTTACAGACGAGAGCATTCAGGCCAAGGTTTGCGTCAAAGGCACTTAGGGATAAGAGGTTTTTAAAATGTGAATTAATTTTACGTTTAATTTAGACCTTGTGTAATTTATTCCGTAGAGATGTGAATACTTTCTACACTCATGCACTGATATCACTAAATTCTGTCTAAATTTCTACACTAGAGCACTTGTGTATTGTAGTGAAGAGGTGATGTCGCTGGTGATAGTAGGTGACCTAAATTCAGGGGTGAACAGTAACGAAGTACATTTTCGAGTATCTGTATTTTACTTGAGTATTCATCAATCATCACTCATCATCATCAATCATCTCAAGCTGGAGCCAATCCCAACTGACTTTGGGCAAGAGGCGGGGTTACACCCTGGGCAGGTCGCCAATCCACCACAGGGCGACACACAGAGACAGACAACCATTCACACTC
>JAQMCW010000036.1:4676319-4687601 GCA_030068335.1 Chrysichthys cranchii | reverse complement strand
TTTAAGAGCATAGGATGTGTTTATAAGAGAGTGGAAAAGGTTAATAAGAGAGTGGAAATGGTTTATAAAGCCTTAATATATATATATACATAATAAAATAAATGTGACGGTGCTACTTTGCGGAACGTAACCCACGCGATAGGCGGGGGTTCACGATATACTGTATATTATGCTATGGGCGGCACGGTGGTGTGTTGGTTAGCACTGCAGCCTAACAGCAAGAAGGTCCTGGATCTGATGCCTGGGTTCAACCAGGGTGCCTTTCTCTGTGGAGTTTGCATGTTCTCCATGTGTCCGTGTCCCGGTACTCCAGTTTCCTCCAACAGTCCAAAGACATGCAGTTTAGGTTGATTGGCTACTCAAAATTGCTTAACTCTAGTCTACTTGCACATACTCTAAATAGGTGTGTGTGCCAATCAGAGACAGAGCGACATGTTGGATGGAGTACTCCATGGTCGCATCAAACACAATGCCAAGATGGCTTGCAAGATGGCAGACCCTGTGTGATGTGGGACTAATGCTTGTTGATGGATGGATGGATGGATACTGTTTATGCTCATCATATTATACTATGAAAATAATGTTCAGCGACAAAGAAGAACATGACAGCGCATGCAAGACTGTTGCTCCTAACACAGGATGCTCGTTCATGAGCTCCAGTGCTGCTATTGTGTGCTTGTGTTTTTGCTCTTTGATCCTGAACTCTACCGTATTTTCAGTACTTTCCTTCCTGGTGATTTGACCTTGTTTTCCGTATGTTTTTTTTTCTGTAGCTTTCTCCAGGTGCTTGTTACTAAGGCTCTGTTTTTCCACCAAAGACCCAGCGTCTGCTCCTCTATCTCCCACTGCTGCTGGCAGTAAGACTGTAATTTAATACGCCTAATATTGAATATTTTTAAGCTAGTTTTAATTATCATACTAAATTATACAGATTCTTCTTTCGTATATTCATGGGGGTAAAACACTACAGTTAGCTGTTCATTGCTGGAGGTAAGTTAATATTTCTCACAATATTAAATACTCACAATATGCTATTGGCAGACGATATGAATAGTCATATGAGAATTTATCATATATTGCCCAGTGTTATGGTTATGATTGGTTACTACAGTGGATACAAAAAAAACATGCCCCGTTAAAATGACAGGTATTTGAGAAGTAAAAAATTTATTAAAAATCGCGTCAGAACTTTTTAAGTAAATAAGTTTAAACATTTTTAGGAAAGCTAAGATAAATAAAAAGTGACAATAACCTGGTTGCATAAGTGTGCACACCCTTTTACAACCGGGGATGGAGCTGTATTCAGAGTGTCACACATCCAGTCACCTTCAATCTCATGTTCAAAAGTAATGATGATACACCTGTCATCAATGAAATGATTCTGATTCACCCCAAGTAAAGATTAGCCGTTTCAACAGGCTTATCTATACATCGTCTTGGTTTCATCTGAGTGCTGAAGCCATGGTCCTCGAAGAGCTTATAACACCTGTATGGTATCTCACTTGTTGAAAGGTAACAATCAGAAGAGAGATATAAAAGAATTTCCAGAACATTAGATGTACCAAGCATCACTGTGAAGGCCATCAGCAACAAATGGAGAAAATGGGGGACCACAGTGACATCACCAGGAACAGGATGTCCTTCCAAAATTTCACAAAAGGGCAAGACAAAAAATTACCTGGGAGCCTCCCAGGAGACCTACAGTAACATTAAAGACGCTGCAGGACCATCTGACAAGTACTGATTACTCTCTGCATGTGACAACAATCTCTTGTATTCTTCACCAGTCTGAGCTATGGGGTAGGATGACTAGACCAGTCTTTCTCACAAACAACTCCCAAGTCTGACTAAATCACCCTAAACTACAGGTAGCAAAATGTCCTATGGTCTGACTAGAACAATTCCAAACCCTATAAAAATTTCATAATTCCAAAAGACTTGTTTGGCAAAGAAAGCATATCACCAAAAGAAAACCATACCATTCATAAGGTGAAGCATGGTGGTGGCAGCATCATGCTTTAAGGCTGCTTTTCTGCTCTTCAGCCAGATCTGGGGCTTTTATGAAGGTGGAGGGAAGCATGAAAAGCTACAAATAGCAGTCGTTTTTAGTGGAAAACATGCAGGTGGCTGCTAGTAAGCCGAAGATGGAAAGGAATTTCACCTTTCAGCATAACAACGAACCAAAGCACACATCCAGATCAACAAAGGAATGGCTTAACCAAAAGGATGTTATTGAATGGCCAACTAGAAATCAGTGGGGTGACGTGAGGCAGGCTATGTGCAGGAAATGCCCTCACAATTTGATGGCTCTAGAGTGCTTTTGGAGGAAAGAGTCAAGATAGACAAGTGCCATGCTGATGGACCCCCCGTTTTCTCCTAAAAAGGTTTCTGAGTGTTTTCTTGTTCACATTCAGTGTAGAAATAATTCTGATGTTACTTATCTTAGTTTAAATTTTTTTACTTGCCATTTTAACATGGGGGTGTAGACTTTTTATATCCACTGTATATTTTTGGTGCCGCCTGCAAGTCTAAAGTGACGTAATGAAACAATCAGAGGTTGTTTTAGAAGCAGGAAAAGGTCTGCCTTTTAGTGGAAGAAGAGTATCTGTTAAATGATAAGTACAGATGAATAAAAAAAAGCCCATCAGTTTTAATTTTCAGGTTGTTCAATTTTTATGCACAGCTTCCAGCGATAATAACTATGATTCACAGCTTGACTGAAGAGTCATTATTAAATAGTCCACTTGCTGTAACATACCTATATCCAGTGCACAAATTTGTTCGACAAATGAGCTTGAAAATGTAGTTGCTTTTTTTTTTTTTTTCAATTTCTCCTTAAGCATTCTATGTGTATGCTAACATCTATAAATCCCCCAACAGTTTAAATTAAAGCACACAAACTGTATACACTACTACAGCTTGGGTAAAAATGGGAAGATAATGATAAAGGTAAAGGAAGAGAGTTGAAATATTCCCTGTACCTCTTCACCTGAATATCCGAGCGCCCCTGATGAACACTTGTGTCGATAACGCCAGTCTCCTGACACAGCACCTCAAGCAGAACTGTCTGTCCAGACAAAAGGAAATTGCGGATTTTCCCAGGCAGCTGAGACACATCAGACTTTTTTCCACATCTGACAGCTGCTTCTGAATGGAATGGCATTTCAAAGTTAAAGGAAGATCTGTGCATTTTTTTTAATAAGATGATGGAATGCCAGTGTACAAAAAATGTATAAAAAAAAACTGCTTTGGTGTAACAACATGAAAGAATCTAAAAGAATTGTTTCATTTTGACTGAACACTCAGTAAGAAATTGATCATGTGTGTTGATTTGTTATTAAATCAGGATCACTTACATCCCTATCTCAATCTTTATTCTTACAGTTATATCCTAGAAGTCTGTCAAAAAAATACCCTTGATCATTTTAAATAATGATTTTGAAGTGGGGGTTTCCTCTGGGTACTCCGGTTTCCTCCCAAAGTCCAAAGGCATGCACAGAGGGGATTAGGCTAATTGGAGACTCCAAATTGCCCATGAGTGTGAATGGTTGTCTCTCTCCCTGTGTTGCCCTGCGGTGGATTGGTGACCTGTCCAGGGTGTAACCCCGCCTCTCACCAAAGTCAGCTGGGATTGGCTGCAGCTCCCCCTCCCCCCCACGACCCTGAAGAGGATTAAGTGGCAGAAGATGAAGTGAGTGTATTTTGAAATCTAATGCATGGTTGCATTAGATTTGTGACATATTTTTAAGCACAGGGTCTCATACATATCAGCTTTTCTTAGTCGGATGAATTCAATTAATAAATGACAGAGCGAAATAAAGCACAAAATAAACACGTCATTTAACTTAATAAAATAAACCAAATATTCATGCAAGACAGACTCAAATCTTATCTTTTATACGCAACTCCACAGCACATAGCCAAACAATGGCTTGTTGATTCTTTCTCGACGATATAAACACAAGGTGCTCAGACATTTGTTTTAAATGAAGTAAATAATGATCAGTCTTATACAGAAATTTATGATCATTTGTGTCAATAATAATTCCCTTAACTTGCTAACTAGCTTTTGATGTTAGCTACTAATTTTAACCCAGTCAGCTTTCAGGTGAATAAAACATGCTCAGGAGGCTATGTCACTAGGTTAAAGACATGTTTTGATTCATGACTTGTGTGAAGTTTATTAATGTAGACTGAAATAACAGATTTTCCACTCTGGGGTTAACAAGAATACTAACATATCAAGAACACATATTCAGGTAGTCCTCAAGTTACGATGGAGATGCGTTCTGCCACACCCATCGTAAGTCGAAAATATCATATGTCGAACACTGTGTTGAACAACTTAGCCTAGCTTAGGTATCTCTGCCTATCTTAGCCTAGATTAGCCTAGCCTACCCAGGAGTCTTTTCCTGTAGAAGACATGCTTTTGAATTAAAATTAGCTCTTGAAGCACACAAAAAAACCTGCGGTAATGCACTGTACAGTACACCGATACACAAGGTAACTCTGTGAGTTGTGGGAGAGAGTGAGGCATCGAGCGAGGTGAGTGATCTCGGCATTGTCCGTGTACTTCCGGGTGTCATCCGCATACTTCCGCGTTCATGCTCTGTTACGCTGGCCTGCCAGCGATGCCTGCTTGCAGATTTTAAATATTTTCTAAATATTTTAACATTTTTAGCGCATCGCAACCGTCATAGTAACTTCAAAAAATCGTGAGTCGGGTCATCGTAACTCGGGGAGCACCTGCAGTTCTGTTGTGATATGTATTGTGAAATAGTGATATTTAATAGCTGACAAAACCATACTATATTTGAATTTTCAAATTTAGCACTTATTACTCTGGTGTTGTGTAGCTCAGTATCCTGAGTGTATTTCTTGCGGGTTTCTTGGTGGATTAATCTGAGAGGCAGGATTGAGTCATGCAGCATACAGAGCTCTAAAGTTTTGTTTATCCCCTCAGCCTTCACACACATTATTGGGAGTATTGTATTGATCTGTGGCGTTGATGGCTCAGGCAGAAATGCACTGAATTCCTCCAGAGAACGCTATGATTACTTTGTAGGGCAGCCCTGTCTCAGTAAGTGTGATTCTGAGATTGTGATTGGAAGGTTTGTGAATTTGAATCTTTGGTCTGTTAGAGAGCCTGTCATTGAGCAAGAGCCTCCTGGGCTTCCATGTGTGTGTGCTGGGCTTGTGTCCTGACTCAGGAGATAGAAGAGTGTGGAAAATGACTAGATAAGTGTTTTTTTTTTGGTTGCGTACTAGTTCATAACAGTTGTAACCAGGATCAAACAATTTACTGTCTATGCCCTGAAAAAATAGTGAAGGGAAATGTGTTGAAATGTATTCAGAGGTTTCCAACTTTGCTAACAAGAAAATCCTAGCAGGCAGAATGAAAGAAGCAGTTTAACCACAAAACACCAAGTGTGTCAGTAGACAGGCAAGTGTTAACAGCGGGTATGATAAAACACTTATGAGTTGAAGTAATATTCAACTACAGAATTTTAATATGCAGAAATGCTTGGATTTGGGACATACATACATACATACATACATACATACATAGGTTGGGCGGCACGGTGGCAAAGTGGTTAGCACTGTCGCCTCACAGCAAGAAGGTCCTGGGTTTGATCCCCGGGGTCGACTGGGGCGCCTTTCTGTGTGGACATTGCATGTCCAAAGACATGCACATTAAGTAGATTGGCTATGCTATATTGCCAATTCAACACAAGTACAGTGTGCATGCGTGCATGAACCCGAGTCCTGAGTTAGGGGAGGGTTGGGGGTAGGGCTTACGACCTCACCCTGTAGAATGGACTTAGCTATGGAAATGTCAACCGAGCCCCGTGGGGGCCTCTTGACACCCTGTGTGCCGGACAGCATGGACAGGACCTAAGAAGAAGATGATGTATATAGATTAATTTCATCTTCAATCTAGTATATCAGAATTCCAATGGGTCATAATTCAGGGTAATACTTTAAATATACACGGCATGTGCCGAGGTAAAAGATTACTACTTGTAGAACACACTGAGACTTGTAGATCCTCCGAAATGAAATTTCCCCAGATTTCATTTATCATTCCCATTTGATTGATGATAGCAATATTAACATTTTAAACAGTTTTTTTTTCTTTACACATCTTTAAAACCATGTAATCTCCATTCTGTACCTGTGTATTTATCACCGGTTTATTGCACGCAGGGTAATGGCTATCTTGAGGTGAATTGCACTCTCGCAGAGCACATATTCCATTACTTTTTCATATTTCCTCATGTCCTCCTCCGCTTGCACGCACGAGTAAGGATCTGTCATGAGTCAATGAATCCTTACGCTTTTGTCAGTGTCGCTGAAGAGTAGCGTAAATGTGTCTGTAAGATGCCTCTCATCACCGCTATAGCCCGGCTTTCAGCTATCCCCCTTTCTAGCAGAGCCAGAGCGAAGCTGCAAAATAAAATTTGATCATCAGTGAATAGATCTCAATGTGAGCCTTTCTCAGAAGCGTGAGGAAGCACTTCCTCTTGTGCGGCAGCAGAGCCAAACACCTGGCTCAGCTGCCAATAGTAACCCTAGGCAAATGCAAAGGCAATGTACTTAATTAGCTTAATTTCCGTGGGCTTAAGCGCCAACTTTTACCCTACGCCCGCTGATCAGCTTGGTTAAGCTTTTAATCTGTCATAAGCACTTCCTTTTTTCATTTAGTTCTTACAGGCTTGACATTTCCCTGAAATTTCGTTGCCAAAGTGAATTGTGAAGAACATGCCAAATGCCTTTCTCAAACCTTCTTAAGAAGACTGGCGTAAAAAGAAAAACACATTAGGGAAGAGAATAATTCCTATGCATTGTGTACAGTGTGTTTTACAGCATTTCAAAATGTGTATGTTTGTCTGTATATCCTGGTTGTAGGTACTGGTTAGTTAGAGCCAATATTTCTTTTGGTTTTTGTGTACATCTCTCATGTGTATGACCATATCTCGTGGTAACAGCGTGTTGCATTGCTTCTGAATGTATCAGGTCTCTGAGTGGGTTTTTATGGCTCTATCCAGTTTATTGATTAAATATATATGTGAATAGTAATACATCCATCCATCCATTATCTATAATGCTTATTCATTAAGGGTTGCAGGGATAACACAGATATGAGCAACCATTCACACTCACATTTACACCTATGGCCAACTTAGAGCAGCCGATTAGAGCTGATCTAATCAGCTGTGGGAGGAACCCGGAGCAGAAACGGGAAGAACATGCAAACTCCACACAGAAAGCCCCCAGGGTACTGGTAGGTCGAACCCAGAACCTTTCTGCTGTGAGGCAACCACTACACCACGGTGACACCCAAATACCAATATATCTCAGTAATATTTCCTTATTGATCTCCCTGACATCCTAGAGCAAATATATAGTGAGTTCAATCGGATTGACATGTTGTGGGGTGATAATACAAAGAGGGACAGGATCAGGGCTGAGTCATGGCTGAGTGAACTGACATAAGGATTTATAAGAGATGAACAGATAGAGACACCTGGAGATGCTCTAATCACCTGGGAAGTATGACGCAGAAACCAGAAGGCAATATAGATAGCAATATCTAAGCACCTCCAGAGAAGAAACAGCTGAATGTCATGAATAAAATCAGAGCCTTCAACACATATGGCCTGGTACTGAAGAGTTACCCAGCAGGCAGAGAAAGCTGATCAGGATGGGAATTGGAAGCTGCTGATATCAAAACACAGAAACCTCTTATAACACATGGGCTTTTTCATCCAGTCTCAGAAGTGGAAAGTGTCCAGTCAACTGTCCTGAACGACGCATGAAACGTCTGTGAATATACCCATGCAATAACAAACAAGGATTAGCGGCTAAGAGAATTCACCATATAGAGAGGAGATGTGGATAATGTGGAAACAGATGACGTACTACAGAAGGATGACCCACAACTTCATGGGAGAATCTAACAAATGGCTGGAAGAAGTTAGGACTGGTGATAGTAATATCATTGTCTTTAGCACTGACTTCAAAATACTAGATGAAATGCATTTCTGTCCATCCAGTGGTTTTCATCTCTTTTTTATGTCCAGTTGTGACCTCCCAAAAAGTTTGGGAATTCTCCCACTGGACTCACCCTGAATCCCACTCTAGTAACCTTAGTTTCTGTAAGTAAGGTACACCCACTGCACTTAACTGTGTAAACACATTATATTGATATCACTGCTACCACACCTGGCATATTTGCTACGCTATCATACACGATAGCTATTAGGCACAAAAGAACTTGGCATTGCTTACCACAACTAAATGAAACGCCTTTCCAATTTTGATAAAGCATTTTTTTTTTTGATCATAGTGCCACCTTTCTCCAACCCTAGCCCTCAAATCGACCATATCTTTTAACTTAGAATGTCAGTGTGATCCGGACTGACGGTGTTAGATTAATCCATCCAATTTTTATGGAAAATTCCATGAAAAAAAGAAATTTAATTAAAGAAGAACAATTAGGGAATTTTCACACACATCTCCCCCACCCCCACCCGCCCACCCACAGGCTTATGTGTTTTTACCTGATACCATGATATCGTGATACTTTAGACCAGGTTATCATCCTGTGAGCATTTCAACCTCTAACGTCCCTAATGGCAGCACATGAGCAAGTGCTGGATCAAACAAAGCCAGAGATGTACAAAATCAGACAAGCAGACCAATCCCTGAGAGAATCCAGCACTGAATAGCAGGGTGCAAAAAAGATGAAAGCAGCTACAGAATACACCGAGTAGTCTTGGATGAACATACAGTATTGGTTAAGCCCATCCAAGTGGTGGTCTGAATGGAAGTGTGAGGAATTATAGAACAATGGGTTTTGCTCTGGTGTGATCTGAATCCTCCATCATACCCAGTAGTTAGATAAAAAAAAAGCACAATCGTCATACCGACAGAAAAAGATCCTCACGTCTCACATCGCAGGAAGCGATCGCAAGGAATGGCAATGTGAGAATAAAAAATAAAAAGCATCTCAGTCAAAAGCATAGTAAATGTTTATATATGTACAGTAGGTGCTAATACCTGTTCATTATATATTCATTGTAAAAGTTTCAAAGCGTGAATCCAAGGGGCTTCCCACATGTGTCTCACTGCTGCTTTCACCAAGTTCAAATATGTCATTTTTCCTTAAAGAATGAACTGCATTGAGTAATACAGAACAAACTGTATGACTCCAGGGGACTTTCTAAAGCAGACAGGCAAAGACCACGTTGACAAAACTTTCTTTTGAAGTATTTAGAGAAAGTAAATGCATTGACTTTTAGCATCAATGTGTTTATTCTTGTGATAAGACAGGAGCTGAAGATTGTAGGTCACTTTGGTGTGTGTGATCAGTGTGTGCATTTCACACTGAGAAAATTGGTTATAATGCATATTGAGCAAGAGTGCAGCAGCATGTGATTAGCTTTTATGATTGTTTGGAACCTGCGGCATCAATCATGGCTTCATGCTTTTACCTGAGCGTGTGTGTGTGTGTGTGTGTGTGTGTGTGTGTGTGTGTGTCTTTCCCGATTGCATTCCTAATGGAGACTGATCTCGATGGTGAATGATCATGTGTAGCCTGCTGTTTAAGCATTCATCCACAGTTGGATATTGATTAAAAGGACATTGTTATTTCTTTCCTCTCCATGGCTGAATTAGAAAGTCATCCTGTTAGAAAAAGAAGAAAAAAAAACACCAAAAAAACCAACAGCGGTACCTGCAGCCATGTTTCTCACTAACTCCTCAAATTGACCTTGATGAATGTGGTTTCTCGTCATCATGAAAGTTTTAGTAGTACTCTAAATCAGCAGTCGATTTGGAGTTTGCTCTTCTCAAGGCGCTATTCTTGTATCCTTTCCTGTAATTAAATCAACAGGATATAGCATAACACATATACTTGGCATGTAGGCCTGTACGTCTCACTGGTGGTGAAATGCCAATGTGGTGGAAATGTCAAGTGGCTTAGGTGAGAATATAAAGTACAAAGAAGGTCCGCCAAAAGCAGAGAGCTTAGGTCAGACAGGGACATGGTATTTAGCAGAATTACAGCGAAATGTAATTACAGCAGAATAGAGAAAACTTGTCCCATTTCCAAAATGTCAAATACACTGCTATGCTCTGTAGAATGTTATCAGTTAAAATGATAATGACTTATTTCTAATTCTTATTTCTAATGGCATAGGGACCATGTGACCAGCAGGTGTGACCAAAAAAAAATAGGTGCTTTTGGGAAAATCATACAGAGTAGAGCTTTACAACATAGCAAAAAAATCATATTGTGTTTATGGTGCGTCACCTTGTGACCTTGGTATATATTACATTTATTATAGTAACCTGCAGAGAATGACTTTGCTATAATCTCACCAAAATGTATTCTTTTATCACTCCAAATCGATGATTGATCTGACCTGAAAGCCTGATTGCTCAGGATGCTAACAGATAACTACAAATTTATATATCGCACTTACGATATAAAGACCAATGCTGCAATAAATGCTATACTGCAATAAAATGCTATACTTTGTAATAAAACAAATCTGTTGTTGTATAGATATTTTCGTTGCTGCAGGAGACGTCGGTTTAATCACGCACAGAACATGAGTGGCGCTTTTTTGTATTCCTTTGACGTGCAGAAAATACTGAAATGAATTGACCGGGAGTGAATCAATACAACTGCAGGACTTTCCCAGGGTCAATGTCTCATGTCTTTTCTCTATGTTTGTATAGTTTAAAAGTGCACTGAACATTCTGAACAAATCTGTGAATCATATATACACAGACATCTCAAAAGTAAATAGACACCATTTTTGAAAAATTTATTTCTAGAAACTTCCTTCTAGCTGCAATGCCATAGTTAATGGAGATCCCTCACAGAAGGACTCCGACTCACTTGGAGTCGCTCTGCAACATCAGCAGCCTTACAAAGGGGATTTTTCCAACAATCCGCTCGACAGTCTGAAGACCCCTGTCAGAGGGTCCAGGTCAACCTGAGCGGGATGCTGTAGATTCCTTGGGGAAGGAAGCTCCCAGATGTTTGTGTGTGTGTGTGTGTGTGTGTGTGTGTGTGTGTGTGTGTGTGTGTGTGTGTGTATATATACAGTGCATTCAGAAAGTATTCAGACCCCTTTCAGTTTTTCACCATTTGTAAAGTCTTATCCTTAGCCTTATGCTAAAATCAATTAATTTTTTTCCTCATGAATCTACACTCAGTGCCCCATAATGACAGCACAAACACGGAATTATAGAATTCTTTGCAAATT
>JAQMCW010000036.1:4645633-4656454 GCA_030068335.1 Chrysichthys cranchii | reverse complement strand
GTGTGTGTGTGTGCGTGCGTGCGTGCGTGCGGGCGTGTGTGTGTGTGTGTGTGTGTGCGTGTGTGTGTGCGTGTGTGCGTGTGTAAAGGCAAAGCTTAGACAGGCCATTATTGAACCATGAAACAGAAGTTCGGAAATGGAGTAGCTCTTCCTCTCTTTATCTGCCTGTGCTTAATTTTTTTCATTCTTTGGTTATTTCACAGACTTTGGCTCTGCTCTACATTAGTCCCTTCCCTCTTTTATATCAAATTGTTACTTTTATGAAAGGCTGAAATTGAATTTGCATGTGGATATGAACCTTGGTGATGGTATCAGATAATTGAGTGCTATTGAATCTAGTTCAAATTGCATTAGGACAGTAGGGCAGTACTGCTGAAAATGATTAGTAGAGCCTCTGGGATCTTATCTGCTGCCCACAGCTAGATGAATCCCATCAGCTATTCTCTTTGATGGTATGCTGCAGTAGACCAGTGTCAGGGCTCACGCTTTAGGCTTGGCTGCAGTATCCATGGGACAGGTAGGGCCATTGTTCATACTGTATATAGCAGCTGCTTAACAAATATTAATCTGCATAAAATCTCCAATCACAGCTCTATATATGAGGGAGACTCAAGAAGTAAAGGCAAATTACTCGATAACCTGGAGAGCAAAAGACAAAGCATGGAGTGGAGACATCCGTCTTCTCCAGCGAAGAAGAAATTCAGCCATCGCCCAAGAAAATCACATTAATGTTCTTTTGGGACATGAAGGTTCCCATTCTGGTGCCTTTCCAAACTCATGGGCAAACAGTGAACGGTGAAAATTCCTGTACATTGCTGAGAAATGAACTCAAACCTGCAATTCACAGCAAAAGAAGAGGAATGCTGTCCAAAACAGTTCTGGTGCACCAAGACAATACATGTCCTCATACGGCAGCAGCGACAGTAGAGAGTTACAGGGTTAGGGTTAGGGTAGAGGGTTACCGAGGGTTATATCTTATGCCCGGATCTGATGCTGAGCCATTATCACATCTTCAGTCCACTGAAGGAGGTGCTGCATGGTCGTGGATTCACCTCTGATGATGAAGTAAAGAAAGCTGTGCTCACCTGGCTTCGGGAGCAGCCAAAAAACTTCTTCTCTGCGGGAATCCAGAAGCTAGTCGAACGATACAACAAATGCGTTGTCTTGCATGGCGACTATGGGGAAAAGTGATGTATTTCTCACAGTTACCTCTTTTAAAGCTGTTAAACGTACTTTGCCTTTACTTTTTGATTCTCCCTCACATTTTGAATCCCTTTGAAATACTAAGTTCTTTTTTTGAGTGGCCATTTTTTAAAATGCTGCTATTTAACACATATAAATCAATATTCCAATGATTTGCTTGCTTTTCTGGTTGTAGTCACTGCCCCATTGACCTCGGTAGAGTTATTATTGCACCACAGGGTCAATAATGGAAGTTACAACACAGGCTTACAGGAGCCTACTGGGGAAGGTTTCATGCTGCCTCAGTATTGGAGAAGAAACAGCCGATAGGACAGTTAACTGGTTTGCCAGATTAGGCTAGTAAAAAAAAAAACCCACCAAGATCTAATTTTATAGTAAAGAATCAGAATGATATCAAGTGAAGTTGATATCTTGATAATGAGCTGGACGACTGCGATGTACAGAACCATATCTGCTGTAAGATCTGCTGGGAGACGGAAAGAGGGATTATGGCACGGGTAATGTCCATACATCAGACGTATGTGCGTACCATGGCGATCTTCCCACACAAAGGCTGATTTGAAATATAGTTAAGCTGGAGATTTTGCTCAACCTGGTTAATGGTATTAGCCACGAATCCTGATTTCATCCCCCAGCTGAACATTTAAATCCATTCAAAATGAGCTGGACGACTGTATGTTGTCAAATCTCAACTGCCTATTACAGAAGTCACTACACAGAATGCTACAGCGTAGATCAGGAGTAGCATTAGGTGTAATGCTTGATGCTTAGTTCTTAACATGATAACATTCCTTGTGTATGTGTCTGAGCCTCCCTTTGTGTGTTGGATTAACGTAATAGACCAATTACACCTGGCCTAGCACATAAACCCTCCTGCCGGCTGCAGCGTTGTGTGTGGCACTATGAAATACTGCCGTCACCTTCTATGTATTTATAGTGTACATCACACTGAGTGGGACAGATGGCCTGGGATGATCCTATTAGCTCCATTAATGCACTCTGTGCATGCAGACTCACTGCTGCCCTTGCATGTAATCGTCCTCTCTAGAATTCCCACTCTCATTATCGTCTACTTTCCCTTTGGACTCTCTGAGTATACCTGTCCACATTTAAACATCCAGAGAGAAATCATCAAGGAGCGGATCTGCCGCAAATTCAGGTAGGGTTATATCTTCCTGACGCTCCTTCTCGTGTGTTTGTTCAAAAATTCTGTTCGTTCTGCACTTATACAACAGCGAGTTCCAGTCAACTTTTTTTTTTTTTGGTTGAGCAGCGTTCCAAGAGTGCTTACGTTTAGTCTTAACGCACTGGGACGTTTCACTGTGTGTATCAGGCCATTTGTCCGTGTCCTCCCCATAAAATTCCACTTTCTAAGTCAAAACAGTTGTGATGGAAGTGTTAGCCTTAGCATGAGTGAACATGGCAAATGAGACCTTTCAGGAATCTAACTTATGGTGTAAAATATGCAGGCAGATGAAGATGATTAGGAAGAAGGGAGGCCAGTTTTACCGGATGCACCTTAAACAGAAATGTACATATCAATGTGAGCTAGCTAGTCAGCTAGCAGGTGTGCTTGTAAAGTGAGTGTAGCATTTTTGGGATCCGTTTTTGTTAGCAGAGCAAAAATAATCATAACGTTTGACTACACAGTATCCAAAATTTTACATACTCAATTCTGCTTTGTCGATTCACTCACTCACTCACTCACTCACCTTCTGCCACTTAATCCTGTTCAGGGTCGCGGGGGGAAGCTGGAGCCAATCCCAGCTGACTTTGGATGAGAGGTGGGGTACACCCTGGGCAGGTCGCCAATCCACTGGAGGGCGACACACAGAGACAGACAACCATTCACACTCACATTCACACCTACGGGCAATTTAGAGTAGCCAATTAGCCTAATATTCTCTGTGCATGTCTGTGGGAGGAAACCAGAGTACCCGGAGGAATCCCACACGGACACAGGGAGAACATGCAAATTCTGCACAGAAAGGCGCCCAGGTCGACCCCGTGGATCAAACCCAGGACCTTCTTGCTGTGACACGACAGTGCTAACTGGCTAACCCCTGCTAACCACTGCACCACCGTGCCTCCCTGGCTTCTACATACAGCGCGTGTGATACTGCATAATTAACCTGATGGTTTAAATATGCAAGGGGATTAAGGCACCCTTATATACAATGCTGCTGAATTCTCAAATCTGATTTGAACAGATTGATTAACTTCTATAACAACAGCTCCTGGTAGCCGCAATTCAAATATCAATATAAATAAAGTTTATATTAATGCGTTCCTTCTGATAAGGTTTCTATAGTAACAGCTTATTTACAGTCACATGTATGGCAGATACCAAAATCACAGACATGTGCATCCAGGTGGGATAAAATGACCAGGATTATGGAGAAAAACCCTGACCATAATACAGTCACTAGGGAACACCTTGTGTTACCTGATATTAACCCCAAAACCCATGTAAACTTAATCCTGGCTGAATAGGGCTATTGATTATTTCCCGAAAACCTTTTATTCCTCGCTTGTTTACAGTTGTTTCCTACACGTTCTTAAAAAGGCACAAACGATAAATTACGCCGTTCTCTTTCCGGTTTCATTTAATGCTCTGCTCACACCATGTATGAAAAACTTTGCATGTAATAATAGCACTAAAACATGGATACATCATTACTCTCTTTGCTGTCTATGGACTTTCAGGAGCCATGAAACGATTTTCTATTAGATTTAGGAGCGAAGTGGAAGTCATTATCACACAGAATAGCTGACGTGTTTTCAATGTTTCTGGCATCGGTCAGAAATGTAGTGTGCTTAAAGAATCTGTGGGTGAAAAGACAACCCATTTGAGAACTGCATCATAAAAGCTGCAGGAATTTGAAGCCTGAAAATGCAAATAAATCTCATTTAGCATTCTGCCGTGACTCACGGAGCTGTAGTGCTTTAATTGTGTGCATTCCCATCGCTTTTTCTCCATTAACATGCCGTTCCATGCTGGGCCAATCTGGTACTTTTTATTACCTGTGCTAATTTGTGCACATCTCCATTACTCCCAAAATAGCGCCAGGAAGTTTAATGGCGTTTCCAGGAAGGAGAACTTGTGTAGGTTGTCTTGATACTAATTGCAGTGTAATTATATTAATGGTCGTCATTACATATGCATAAGATATAACTTGTTGCCGTCAATGTAAATGTTGCAAAGCGAGTATATGTGTTTTCTCAAATACAACGAGAGTAAAATCTAATGCTGACTATTTTGGAGTAAAAAGATTTTATTGAAACTAAGTGTGACTTATTTAGATAATAAGGAAGCATTGCTCTGGAAACTACAGAACGACACAGCAGAGGAATGTCTGTATCACGAGAATGTCAAAATAACAGATTAAACCCAGCTGCTCTGCTTATTCGAAGTAAAGCTCGAACATATGGAGGTGGCATCTAATGGAAACTAAACAACTACAACCATCAGCTAAACTGTGCGGTTCAGAAACTGTGCTCTTTCCCTCGTTCTTTGCTTTTTCGTTTTTATTTCCGATGCTGCTTAATGATATTTTTCGAGCTATAATAATTAGCTGTCACGCTTGTGTGAAAGCTGTGTGAGTTTCTCCGTGGTGGTAATGACAAAAGATGTGTTTACAATATGTGTATCCTAATATTTGACGAAAGGCGGCAAACGATAAAGGTATTAAAAATAGATAGTTTATATTATTTACGAGGGAGTCGATCATTCTGTCGCGTAAATTTCCGGGAGAAGCCTGTTATTGAAAAAGCAATCCGTGACAGTTTTGTTTGCTTGACGCTTTTTTGTTTTAGTTTGAGCGCAGTGAATAAAAAAAGCATGGTTTGCCTTGAATGCTGCCGATATTTTTAATAGGGTTAGGAGATTAGGTATGTCCTCACTTTATGTCCTTCTACATCACAGAAGAGACGGACATAGAGACAGGTAGACACACACGGACGCCCAGAGGCACATGAAGACGGATACAAAGACACCTAGAGTTTCAGACATAGTGACAGATAGAGAGACAGACAGACAGACAGACAGACAGAGGGACGGACAGACTTAGAGAGAAGCAGACACACAGAGAGAGACAGCTAGGCAGACAGAAAATCCACGGAGACAGATGGACACAGAACGTGAGGGCCAGAGTGACAGGTCGACACAGAGATATATACAACAAAGCGAGACAGACAGATGGCGACAGATAAAAGAAACTAGAGAGACATGCAAACAGAGAGCGGGACATAGGGTTGGACATATAGACAGACACACAAACAGGGAGAAAGTATTTCAGCCCTTGTTTGTTTGTTTGTTCGTTAGCTTTATGACTTTTCCTCCCTCGGTGTTTGGATTGTGTAACATAGCGTGTGTCCATCGTGCTCACGTAGCGTGTGTCAGAGTTTGTGTGTTTGTCACACCTCAGTGTCGCTGTAAGTGAGGAGGCAGTAAATGGCCTGGGACAGCTCTCTCTGTATAAATGATGCTGCTCGTGAACACCATGTCACTCCAGCCTGACGACTGGCTCTAACGGGATATCGCCATGGCAACGCTACAACTGCAAGTCAAATAAACCCGAGCCGCATCATAACCCGAGGCTGCTGTGAAAGGGGTCACGAGGGGCTGACGCTTACTGACCGAGATCCTGTTACTGTAACTCTTTATGGGCTTTAAATTACACCTTTATGGATAGACAACAAATAAACGGTGCTGTCAGAATTACTTGGCGAACATCTTATTAATTAGAGAGGAGCATACCGCTTCCCATACATTAAGTTTAATGGCACGATGAGCAGAAATAGGACTTGTTTAATCCCCCCCGTGTTGGCCGGGTTCAATAAGTCAAAGTAGCTCAATAATGGCGTTTGTTTCCTGTGTTGAATTGTTTGGCGTTAATACCTTTACAGTGACTAATAGGAAATTGACTGAGTCTCCTCTCGTGAGAAAGGTCTTTCTGCTGTATTAGTCACTAATGAATGCATGGCTCTATAAGCTCATCACCGAGACTAAGAGCTCAACTGACTTTCTCTCTCTCTCTCTCTCTCTCTCTCTCTCTCTCTCTCTCTCTCTTCATTTGGACCAAGAGGGAATTTTCTCAGCACATTGAATTTAACCCAACATAATCACGTCGGTTTTCTCCACACGCGCGAACACAATGAGGAAAACAACAACAACATTGGATCCTTTCTCTGCAGTTTATTCTAGCTGTGTGGTTTATTGTGGTTGTGTGTTTGTGTGCATAGCTTGCACAAAGAAATCGCACAAAGACCCACACAAAAGCGTTTACTTTAAGCTTACACACACCCACACATAAAGCGAATCGAGTCAGTCCGGTCCTGACTAAGGGCTGCTTCATTATCAAACCCATTATTCCTGATATTACATGGATCCGGTCTCAATATGACAGGATGAGTTTTGGGTTAAATAATGATTTCAGAGTCATAAAACTTCCGAAGGGAAGAAATAAAGATAGGCAAAGAAAACTGTTCATTTGAATCCAGATTTTCATTTTTAACTCCAGTCATTTTCCTGATGAAAAGAGATGGACTGGACGGTGCTGAGTTTGGTATCTTATGTGAGCTGAAGGACAGACAGGTGTGTGTGTGTGTGTGTGTGTGTGTGTGTGTGTGTGTGTGTGTGTGTGTGTGTTTAAAAGCACTGCACTTGTAATTCTAGATGTATAACTTATATTTCAGTTGTTTGTCTTGCGGGCTACAACTAAAGATTATTTTCATAACCGATTATACATCCATCCATCCATCCATCCATCCATCCATCCATTATCTACACCACTTATCCGTTAAGGGTGGTGAGGACGTTGGAGCCAATCCTGACTGATTTTGGTGAGAAGTGGTACTAGCAGGGCTAACACAGAGACAAACAGCCGTTCACACTCATGAGCCATGTATAGTAGCCAGTTGACCTAATCTGCATGTCTTTGGCTGTGGGAGGAAACCAGCGCACTCAGAGGAAACCCACACAGGTGTGGGGAGAACATGCAAACTTCACATAAAAAGACCCCAGGTGACCACCAGGTTCAAACCCAGAACCTTCTTACCGTGAGGTGACAGTGCTAACCACTACACCTCTGTGCCACCCTGATAACTGATTCATCTATAACAAAAAGTGAAACAAATAATTTTAATACCAACGGAAATATTTCATGCATCATTTATATCAACTAATACTACTACAGAGCTCACTCACTCATCTTCTGTCACTTAATCCTGTTCAGGATCGTGGGGGGAAGCTGGAGCCAATCCCAGCTGACTTCGGGCGAGAGGCGGGGGAACACCCTGGGCAGGTCACCAATCCATCGCAGGGCGACACACAGAGACAGATAACCATTCACACTCACATTCACACCTACGGGTAATTTAAAGTAGTCAATTAGCCTAATCCCCTCTCTGCATGTCTTTGGACTGTGGGAGGAAACCGGAGTACCCGGAGGAAACCCTCAGAGACACGGGGAACACATGCAAACTCCACACAGAAAGGCCCCCAGGTCGACTCCGGAGATCGAACCCAGGACCTTCTTGCTGTGAGGTGACAGTGCTAACCACTACACCTGTCACCCCTACTACAGAACTACTAACTAAAATATGTATCATATACTAGAGATTATCAGGACATTATCACATGCACAATTCACCTAAATGACAAGTTAAAGTAAGAATCCTTTCTCACTAACTGAAACACTCCTTCACTGCTAAACCCGTTTTGCTTGTCATAAGTGCACGAGACGACTCGTCTCTGGTGTGTGAAGCTGTTAGGTTGACACACTGTTCGACACAATTCATAAAGCTTCGCTACTCACTGTTTAACACTGTACAATGCACATGCTTCATGAGATGAATCTCACAGACTAATCATTTGAGACCATGTTCATTTTCAACCCAGTGAGTTGTCATAGCATCTGCAGACATTTCAACCAAAGAGTCAGATAACGTTTTCTGCAATGTGTGCAGCTATTTTCAGTTCCATTTGTTTTTATTCTAGAGTTACTATGCTCCACGATACAGTCCAATTACCCGATAATGAAATTCATCACCAACTATTTTTATTACTGAAGTTTATTGATTTTTTTTCAATTACTTTCTTTATGTGGTGGCAATGCTAAGTCTTTAATGATTTTCACTATTAATCAGCTTAAACGAACTAGTAAGGCTACGTTCATATCACAGGCCTCATTGTTCATTACGATTTTTTTTTGTTGCTCAGATTGGATTTGCCTATCTTGACAGTTCACATTTGTAATTATAAACAAGCTGTGTCTAGCTGTAATGTGAAAGCCCCTGTCCTCTGAAATGTCACACAAGCGCTCGCTGATACATTTTTCTCGAGTCATCTGTTTCACCACCAACAAAAACATTTTGGGAGATGACTCATAGTACAGAAGCTGACAAAATGGGCGCTCTAGTAGCTAATGTATACATGACTTTGTGCTCTGGAGGGCAGCAAACATTTTGTCAGCTGTAGCTCTGCTCCATTGTTGTTTTGCTGTGCTGCGGTGTTCAGACGATTTGGGCTGACTTGTCAAAAATGCTACCGTAGTGCGAATCAATACCGGAGATTAAACTCGATCATAGCCGTAGCCCTTAACCTAACCCTGACCTTAACCCTAAGACGTAAAGCTTAAAGTTAACCCTAACATCATATCCTTAAACCTAACACGCATAGCTCAATAGGGAGCACAATTTGACCAAACAGTGCTAGCTGATGACACCGCACTCAACACAAGAAGCCATATAATGACCTAAAGGCAGTTTATTAGCTTAGCCCCAGTCTCTGATTTAAACACACACTGATTTGGCAGCCCCTCCGCTAATTGTGTGTTTCCCACCACTTTCTGACACAGCTTGTTAGAAGCACGAGAGACAGACATTGATTTCACATGTTTGAACAATCGGGTAACAGACCAGTTTGTGCTAATGATGAATTGCAGGATGATCTGTTAAATAATTTTTAACCGACGGAGGGAATTGTGTCACAAGCATTTCATGCCAGAGTGAAACAAATACGCAGCATTTTCTCAAGAGTAAAATCAAATCTCTCCGAAGTCTAAAGAGAATAAGGAAGGTGTCCGAATTATCCTTAGTATCCTTACCCTTCGTGAATGAATTTAATGAAAGCAAAGCTTAAGCTCTGTAGATTTTGCTAAACTGGAAGAGCTGAAAGAAACTAGAGAATTGTCTAATATGCTTTTTTTTCCTTTTTTTTTTTTTTTTTGCTATAAACACTCTTGGTTATGTGACATATTAGCAGGGTAATTGCACTCATTAGGTGTGTGATCTCATTTGCGTGCGAATCGTGCACCAGAGAGGTTTAATGTGTCTGAAGTTGTTTTCGTTCACACACACACACACACACACACACACACACTATGACCTTGTGCACATAGACAGTTTCACCCTCAGCACTGACTATTCAAGTATTCAGCATGTACACTAAACTTTCTATGGACAGTATTTTAATCGACTCGCTTGTTTTCTGAGTTGAGGTTAAATCCATGCAAATCATATGAACCATCATGTAAGCTAATAACCATACAAACTCCATCCATCCATCCATTTCCAAGCCATTTTATCCCGTTCAGGGTCGTAGGAGGCACAGGAGCCAGCCTCAGCTGACTTTGGGTGAGAGGCGCGGTACACCCTGGGCAGGTCGCCAGTCCACTGTAGGGCTGACACATAGAGACAGACAACCATTCACACTCACATTCACACCTCCGGGCAATTTAGAGTAGCCAATTCACCTAATCCCCTCTGTGCATGTCCTTGGACTGTGAGAGGAAACCGGAGAACCCAGAGGAACCCACACAGACACGGGGAGAACATACAAACTCCACACAGAAAGGTGCCCTGGCTGACCAGGGGATCGAACCCAGGACCTTTTTGCTGTGAGGCGACAGTGCTAACCCCCACACCACCATGTCACCCTCGATACAAACTCAATAAATATAATAATGTTAATATTATTATGTATGCTCCAGGACCGGACGGTGTCTCTCCTTCCACCCTGAGACACTGTGCTGACGAACTGGCCCCTGTCTTTACGGACATCTTTAACACCTCCCTGGAGATATGCCATGTCCCAGCCTGCTTTAAGCTGTCCACCATCGTTCCCGTACCCAAGAAGCCCAGGATTACTGGACTTAATGACTACAGGCCTGTTGCGCTCACGTCTGTAGTCATGAAGTCATTTGAGCGCCTGGTTTTGCCTCACCTCAAGTCCTTCACCCTCCCTCTCCTGGACCCTCTGCAGTTTGCCTACAGAGCTAATCGGTCTGTAGACGACGCCATCAACCTGACTCTCCATTTCATCCTTCAGCATCTGGACTCTCCAGGAACCTATGCCAGGATCCTGGTTGTGGATTTCAGCTCTGCATTTAATACTATCCTTCCTGTTCTGCTCCAAGACAAGCTCGCTCAGCTTAACGTGCCTGACTCCACCTGTAGGTGGATCACTGACTTCCTAACGGACCGGAGGCAGTGCGTGCGGCTGGGGAAGAATGTCTCGGACACTCAAACTATCAGCACAGGTTCTCCACAAGGCTGTGTACTTTCTCCTCTGCTCTTCTCCCTGTACACCAACTGCTACACCTCCAGCCATGACTC
>JAQMCW010000036.1:4600595-4612227 GCA_030068335.1 Chrysichthys cranchii | reverse complement strand
TGTGTGTTTTTTTTGTGTTATGATTCTTGCCAAGTGATGCAGCATAGCATATGGTCAAACCTGATAAACACACACACACACACACACACACACACACATACTGTCAGATTACCAGTTCACCTCCTAACCACAAATCGAGCACCTAATTCATACTGTTTATTAGATGCTCTAAAAATGAGCTGTGATGAGGACATTAACATGAAATCAATAATAATTCTCTGTAGGACTTTATTCGTTTTCTTTCTCACACCACGTCATCATGCCATCCTTGTATTATCCTGTTAAATATTTCAACAATGAAGAAAACCTTGCACAAAACTGCAGTCCAGCTTGATACTGCATAGTGATAAACCTCAGCATGTCACAGTATTTGTTCCTCATGTGTACCTGATAAACGTCTAACCTTTCTTTCTTTTGTGTCCATCACTCTGTTTTCTGTCCCTCCTCTGTAATCCCCTCTAGTGCCCCCCCCCCTCGTCCCCTCCTTTTCTATCCTATTCTCTTCTGTGTGTGTGTGTGTGTGTGTGTGTGTGTGTGTGTGTGTGTGAGCGAGAGTAGTGCTGGGAGTATGAGCGTGTGTGTGTGCGCGTGTGAGAGGGCTATGCAGTCGGCGCTCCACACACACGGAGCATGCTTGTGAGTGGAGGCTCCGTCCAACATGAGCCTCCCGAGCCCAGAGCGCGTCCACAGCATCAGCCCAAACCCGCGTGCACCCTCCTCCCTTTCTCGCTCCCTCCCTCACTCCCTCCCTTGCTCCCTCTCTTCGTCCACGAGCCTCAGCCGCACCGCCTCTCCCGCGCCAACCAGGGGGACAGCTCCCGCAGTTCCCACGGTGACGGTTGCCGAGCACCGGCCTGCCCCATGGAGGAAGCCCAAGGCAACACGCTGGTCGTCCGCATCGGCATCCCCGACCTGCAGCAGACGGTGAGTTCACTCGTCTCTCCAAACTCTCCCCTCTTTCTCTCACTCCTCTCTCTTCTCTCTTGAGCTCCCCCCCCCTCCACTCTGTCCCATTCGTTCTCCGTTGCCGGTCCACCTGCACGCTCCGTGACATGCTCGTTTGTTGTTTTCACGCTTACTCTTTTCTCTCCGTTTGCTGTCTAAATAAATCGAATAAGCTCTCTTCATTAGCGGGACCAGGGCTGACTTAGACAACTGAGCACTTAAGCAGGGAGAGGGAGAGTGAGAGGCGAGAGGTGAGAGAGGGTTTGCCTTGCGGGACCGGTGTAATTCTTACAAAGGGTAATTTTGCCTCTTGAGCTGTCAAACTTGACAGGTTGTTGCCCTGTAGTGTGCTGTGTCCCTGCGGCCTGTTCAAGAGAATCGCACATATGGCTGTGATGGATAAGGAGCAGAGTGAGAGAGAAAGAGTGAGAGAGAGAGGGAGGAAAGCATGAAAGAGGCAGAGAGAGGCGGGGCGCCTCTTTCATTCTCTCCTGCGTTCCATTTCTCTTTAGTATAGTTACTTACCTGTATGATTTCTGAGGACAGATCATGCTGGAGCTGTGTAATTAATTTCCCTTTCTGAGTCCAGTAGGGATTACTGTGTGATTGTGAAGATCTGCCCTGCTGCTGTCTGTGAAACATGTGGAGCTTTTTGCTGCAGGCTTAATTGGCATCTGTGTGTGTGTGTGTGTGTGTGTGTGTGTGTGTGTGTGTGTGTGTGTGTGTGTGTGTGTGTGTGTGTGTGTGTAAGGGGCTGCATTCGCATGCGTCTGCTTGATTTATGTGATATGAGGCCTGGATGGAAACTGTCTTCTCCGCACACTGTAATACCAGAGGTTATTATAAAGACTACTTGCCATTTGTTTTGTTTAGTAGATGATTCGTTGCTTTCTCGCGGAACTCGCCGGATACTGCTCCGTGTCCCGGCAAGTTTTATCATCACGACTTGCTCTTATGACTGGTTTTTGGGGATTTTTTTTTCTTTCAATTTTTTAACGGAGAATCACGACTGCCGTGGAGTCTTGCACTCAGATTTCGCACAGGGTTTTCGCTTCACACAGGGTTTGGCCTGAAATGGAAATCTGTGCTGTATGTGTAAAGATGAGATCTTCTACTCCATTCTACTTGAAACTCTTTTCTCATTTTTCTTCATGTCAAAAACTATGTGGTGGGTTTATATCCAGTATGTGTGGTCTTAACGAATAAGAGAGTAGCAATCATCTACTAGCATCGTTTACTAATAGGTGTGGATATCTGTGTGTGTGTGTGTTTGGTAGGAGAACTCATTAAAAGAAGAAAGCCAAAGCCAGAGTGTTGGTGTGTGTGTCCTTTAGGGACTCCTGTGCTTCTGTGCTAATAGAGCAGGGTGAACGAGAGCGCAGAGAAATCTGTAAATGTCACACTTTCACAAGCAACTCTGCTCTGCACTGCTTTCAAATGTTAATGCACACATGCTAAATGTGAACACATTCACTCCATGCATTATAGCACACAACACCCTGAGAAAAATGAAAGGAATGCACTTTATGGGAAGTCACGTGTGCCGTTTTCTTAGTTCAGTTTAAGGCGTTTACTCTAACTTCGATGTATCGACCTTAGATTATATCTGTACGCATGTTTGTGTATGTGTGTATGAGCATCAGTAGTGTAACATGTCGCTCTTTAGATCTGTCTAGTGCTCCAAATATTCATATATTGTGTGTGTGTGTGTATTTGGATTTAAACCCAAGTGGGCGGGGCTTGACCCCACTACTATTGCAGGATTTGACTTGACCTGTTTCCATTGGTCAACTTGGGTTCGACCTCTGACTAGGAAAAAGAAAAGAAAAGAAACTCACAGAAAAGTGGAATTCCTACTTGTAAATTCAGGACAGTGTCGTCAACGCGCAGTGATGTCAAATCAACATGGCTAAAAAACGAACATCTTTAAATGTGTTTTGCTTTATATATATATATACAGTAAACATTTGCTTTTAGCTCAGTCAACATGTGGACGTATTAATTTGTTAACTCTAACAATGTATGACTGTACAGATCCCTGTTTTGAGGAGCTAAATAGACATCAGTCTTCAAAGTTAATTGCTCCGACTTCTTGATGCAAACAAACGTGGAGATGTCTGTGGATTTTCCTTTGTGCTTTGTAGCTCACTCACGCACTCATCATCTGCTGCTAAATCCTGTTCAGGGTCGTGGGGGGAAGCTAGAGCCAATCCCAGCTGACATCGAGTGAGAGGCGGGGTTACACCCTGGGCAGGTCACCAATCCACCGCAGGGCAACACTCAGACAGACAACCATTCACGCTCACATTCACTCCTACGGGTAATGTAGTGTAGCCAATTAGCCTAATGCCCTCTGTGCATGTCTTTGGACTGTGGGAGGAAACCCATGCAAACTCCACACAGAAAGGCGCCCAGGTCGACCCCAGGGATCGAACCCCGGGCCTTCTTGCTGTGAAGCGACAGTGCTAATCACCACACCACCTTGCTGCCTGCTTTGCTTTGTAGTTCAAAGGCACAGAAATCACAAATGACATAGTTCACTTCCGAGTAGGACTGGTTGATAAAACGATACCGATAATTATCACGATATCATTTTCCTTGATAGAAGTACAACAAATGTTCGATAACTGTTTGATATTCATTTCCACGCTTAGATAGAGAATATAAAGTTAACATCAGGCCGTTACGTTCATGTACCATGTTGAGAGGATCTCACTGCCTTTCAGTTGGCGAGTTGGAGGCTGTGGTTTGATTTTCTGTCATGATTCTGAAAAATGTCACCACGTTAGGCCAGTGCTGCATGTTTCAATATCTGCGATAGTAGGTCACGCCATCATTCACGGAGACCACTGGACAATGGGATACGTTTTCATGCCTTTCCGATGTGGAAAAAACCCCATGATCTATATGAGAATCCTACAGCTCGTGAAACAGCACATACGTACCTGTTTTTATCAATATTGCAACGGATCAAAGCAACTGTCTAGGATTCAATTAAATAATCACACAGCTGAATGTTTTGTACTCTGTCTGGTTTAATAAGTGGGCCAAAAAAAGAGGCGTGCCACCTCACCTTTGTGAGTATGCCGGTCTGCTCGCAGTTTTGTGAATTAGCAGACATTAGCAGCACCCATCCACTGCAGAACTGCTCATGAGCTTCTAGGAGCTTTAAACTCTTGCATTCAGTCCAAAAATGAGATTTACAATGTTTCCGGGTGTGTGAGTGGGGGTAGGGAACTGGGTCTGTAATCCAGGCTTGGGCTGCTAAGTCATATGGATCTATGTTGTTTATCATGCTTAGTTTGTCCAAATACCATTCCCTGGCATTTCAGTTCAATATTTCCCAGTAGGGTCCCTTTTCTTTCTCTTTTCCTTTTCTCCATGTATTCCCTTCTCCATCCTATTTGACTGATTTGACAAAACAAAAGGTAAGCAGATCACCACCAGAGGAGCACTTTAAAAAAGAATTTAAAATCACGATTAACCGTGTGGTTTCTACGACTTTCACTCGTCACGATAATTACCGATATCATCTGATGGGAGATTTTTTTTTTTATCACGAAAACATTTTTGCCCATATCACCCAGATCTGCTTTCAAGGTAAGTCAAACGCAGCATATGCCCCAGGAAGCACTGGGAAAAAAACAACCTCCAGACGTAGAACTGCCAGCACTGTCAGCATGTCATAAATAAACACTAAATGCATTGTGCACCGTCGTCTTTGTTTGTCCCGCGAGCTTCATCTGAGCTCTCGCTCTCAGCTGAATGAAAGTAAAAACCTCCAGCTTGAGCTTTTTCCCCCCCCACATCCCATGGGATCCCAGTCCCAACGCACTGTGGACCTTTCCGGCAAGCTTTCATTAGAAAAAACCAGCGCCACCTAATCATATCTGTATTTGTATCCATTTAGAACACATTATCTGTTCACTCTGAATGATGCATTCGGGTTTATCTCTAGTGTGTAGATATTTATGGGAGTAAATGATATTTGGGGTATACTTGTCAGTATTTTGTAGTGTTAGAGTTAAGATGTATAATTTCTGCACTGAACATCAGGACCAAGACAATACCTGGCTGTGAAAACTAAAAGGAATCGGTCTCGTTTCCAAAACGCAAACCTGTCGTCTTTAGACCCCAGATAGTCAAGCATGCAGTATTTTAGGGTTTTTTTTTTTTTTTTGGCTTGTATCTTTCTCTACATTGATGACAGCTCTTTTGAAATAGCATCTGTTTCTCATGCTCCCGTGAATTTGCAGAGTGCTTTGGAGCTTTTACTACAGCTGGGACAATTCCAGGAGCGACTCTTCCACGTTACATTTTGCTATGCTCTTTCTCGGTAACCAGTGCTGTGTTCAGAACATCCACTCGAGCTCTATGCGGTTCACCATGCAGTGATTCAGCCATTTTGTAGTGCTGTTGAAATTCTCGACGGTAACTTTTATTCATTATACAGTGCACTACAAAATCGTACATGTAGCGTACGACGGGCGTGTCTGTCTCGTAAGTTCTTGAGCTTTATTAAAATGTTTTTATAAAAATCGATTTATTTCAACATTGTAAAGAGAGATGTCCATTGCATTGGGTCCTTATCCTTGTCCATGTTTCTGTGACAGAAATAACAATACTTACGGAATATCCAATGCATAATTATATAGCAGCGTAACATCCCCCTAGTGCCTGAAATGTATCAGCGGCTGTCTGCACTTACCCCCAAGTCAATGTTCTATATAGTGAACACTATACAGTAAACGCCCGTCTTTTGTTGGGGGTCACGTTCCAAAACTTTCCGCGAAAGGCGAAAATCCGCGATACACGGACGCCACCCCCAAATGCTCTTTTTTAAATAGTTTAAGCCTTAAATGATCCTCCCACACTCTTTAAACACATTCTAGACATGTTTAAATGCATAAAGAAACCATTTGTGAGTATATAGCGAGGTGAATTTTGCGTAGAATTCGTAGAAACATCACATGCAAGTAATGCAACGGGTGAAGGACTGGGATGTTGGTGAATGCTGGTTGCTTCTTGCTGGTTGCGTATGCATCATAGCCAGCAGCCAATCACAAGCAAGGTTAGATGAATGGGGCATTCCGATTGGCCAGACTTGTTCCTCCAGCAATTTTTTTTTCAGTATCCCTGCGCCTCATTTTCGTAAACAACGCTACGTGTTCTTTGTCTCTTGTGTAAATATGATATACACTGTACTGTATTTTAGATATTATTCATATTTTACTCCATTTTATTTAATGTTTATGTTTTATAATACTGGGGAAATCTGCAAAAAATTTTTTTGAAATTCTAAATAAACAACTGCGAATAGCCGGGGGCACGAAATGTGAACTGCGATATAGCTGGGATTACTGTATCGTGAATGAGTGAGTGGACAAGTGGACATTCTGTAGAGCACATGAGTAATGCAGTAGTCCATTCTGTATTAGCCCAGAACAAATCTTGCTTTACACATCATACACTGTTGTGTCTGCATTTCGGGCTGCTGCTTTTATTTCTCGATGATATCAGCTATAAAACAATGAAAACAGTCAGATAAAGCAAAAACATAGGAACAAAAAAAACTAGAAGAATAAGGGAGATAACTTATCGTTTTTCTGGTCAGAATCTTCCACCGTGAACAAAGTGGTAGCCCTGAACATTGAACTCTGCAGGAGCGCAGCAGAGAGCAGAAACGCAGCAGGGTTTGTGAGATCCTGAGATTTCGCTGCTGAGCTCAGTATAGTAATATTCGCAGATCACATTTTCTCTCCACATTTTTCCCTCTTTCCATCATGGGTAATCTTTATCCTGTCTTTTATACCTCTACATCCACTTGTGTATATTGAGCTATAACTTGGCCTTCTAAGAGTTCTTGAGACTTGGCATTTTTCATCTTCTAGTTGGTTGTGTCTATCATGTGGGTGCTGGTTTTCTGCTGATTATTTAAAGGATAATGACATTAATAGTATTAATCATATTATGACAAACTATGGGATTTTATCAAAAAATGATTTCTTAGCAAGTGAAGATATCTTGAATAAAGGAAAAATAGTGATGGATTGTAAGTCCATGGAGCCTAGTTCAAGACATATTTACTAATTTCGAGCTTAAAATTGTCTTAATGGCAGATAACGTGTCATCTTTGTAGAATAAATGCTTGAAATAAGCGAAATGATCTGCCAACAGAATAATATCTATCAATAGGCCTAATAATCGTATAAATATCAGTTAGAAAAAATACAGGTAGTCCTCAAGTTACGATGGAGACGTGTTCTGCAAAATTCATCGTAAGTGGAAAATACTGTATGTCGAATGTCATAGGCCACTGCTTAGCCTTGCTTAGGTATCTTAGCCTAGCTTAGCCTAGCCTGCTGAGGAGTCTTTTCCTGTAGGAGACATGCTGGGGTGTTTAGATGACATGCTTTTGAATTAAAATTAGCTCTTGAAGCACATTAAAAAAAAACTCTCAGAATTTTACTGTACAGTACACCAATACACAAGTTAACTCTGAGTTACGGGAGAGAGTGAGGCATCATGCAAGGCAAGTTACGCGTACTTCCAGGTGTCGTCCGTGTACTTCCAGGTGCCTGCCCGCCAATCTTAAATATATTCTAAGCATTTTACAATTTTAGCAGATCGCAATAGTCATCGTAACTTTTAAAAATCGTAAGTCGGGCTATCATAACTAGGGGAGCACCTGTATTAATTGGATTTGCCTGGACTCAGGGGAAATAAGTGTTCAGACACTTTTTTTTTTTTTGTCTTATTTAATATATTTCCAGTGAGTCAGATGAACACTGCTTTTTTTCAAGAAGAATGTGGACACCCATTAAATGCACTTGCATTAAACAAAACAGCATAACCAAAGATATGTCAAATAACTGAACTTGATATTTGACACCTTGTTTATCGCTATAGACTATAGATATGAATAGGAAGATATGAGCATATGAGTACAAATTGTATCGATTATAAAAGACACTGTCATTGGGTGAGAAAATTTCAAATAGCAGGTGAAGGAACTTCCTAATGTTCTCAGGGACAACATTATTAAACAACACATGAAAAGAAAAAGCTACAGAAACATAGATATTAAACATCCTCATCAGTACAACTGGTTCAATCATATGCAATCGGTTAATTCATGGACCTGGGAACTAATCGTTCCTGTACAGGAGTACTACTGAAAATTTCACCACAGCAGGAAACTGTACTACAGTCATATCTGTTTGTACACTTCACACAAAGCTCTTCTGCTCAAAAAACAAAACGATATAGTGATGCACATTTAAAATTTGCACACAAGTTTATAGACAAATCAGAACTCATTTTGAACAAAAAAACAAATGAACAAACAGAAAAAAAAAATCGAACTCTTTGGCAGTAATTCATCTCAGCATGTTATAAGAGGGAATGGTGGGGTGTATGGTCCCGACTCCACATTCAGAGTGAAGCATGGAGGTGGGAGCATCATGATATGAGGCTGCTTCTCTGTAAATGGTACTGGGACATTACTCATCACTGAAGGAACCACGAACGAGTTATGTACCAGCACATCTTGGAGCAGTCATGAAATACACACATTTTTGTTTAGATTTAGAAGTAGAAAGTCAGTAAGCACTGGAAGTACATTAAGTAACAAAACAAAGAATGTCTGAGTACTTATACTACTCACTTTATATCCAATTAATGTATTCTTCAATTTTCTGTATTCTCTCATTTTTTCATTATTAATAACAGTTAAAATTAAGTTGAAAAATTCAGCAAAAAAAAAAAAAAACGATAATGGATGACCGTTAACAGTAATAGTAACTACAGCTCTGTTCTCCCTATAGGACCAATTATGATCATATAAAATAAAATGATAAAAATTTTATAAAATGATGTTTATTATTTGCTTGCAAATCTTTTGCAGAAAAGGTCTCCCTGTAGAAGTGTGCCTTGAAATCACCCGAGGCTAGGTCTCGTCCCAGGTGTTGCTCTGCCAGGGCCATAATGCCGCCATTTGCAGTTTTGTTTTTTCATTGTTTTTGAGGCTTATTGCCTCCAGGTCTGTCTGTAGTAAGTGAAGTGCGTGCTCAGTCGGGATCAGGTTAGGTGAAAGACTTAGGCAGTGCACCTTTACAGGAAACTCTATAGTTGCTTCAGCAGCATGTTTTTGAGTCAAGTGCTGCTCATTGAGTTTTAGTTAGCTCTGAGCAGTTAAGATGTGTCTGCACAAGTCAGAAATCATTCCACTGCCATCAGCAGTCAATCATTACACCGATTCAGACACTTTCACTGGCAGCTCAACATGTCCATGCCACCATTACTCACGTTTTCCCCACACTTTCTCCTTTCCGTCACTCTGATACATCTTAATCTTCATCTCATCTGCCCAGAAGATGCTGTCCATCATGTCTCCAGGCTTTGCCGTACTGTTAGCCCATTTCCAGACCTTTTTGTTTTTGAGGTTTACTCTCAGTTTGCATTGTCAGGATCACTCTTTCCAATCATACCAGTGGGACTTGCTTTTGACGCGACACCTCTTATGCTGTGTCATTTGGCTCTGATTGATTAATTGTGAATTTCAGCCTCAAGACAGCTTGTTTTACTGACTTTGTTGCTGTTGTCTCTTCAGACCAAAGAAGTGTCAAGACACCGAATGCAAATGCCACATCTTGAATCAATTCTAGACCTTTTACCAGCCCTCTTGTGTATCACCTAAAGAGGTAATGATCCAAAACAGACCAGAAAATAACCGTGCAACCTCTTGGTACTCATAAAAAAAAAAAAGGAGACTGTGAATAAAAACAGGCTACACAAGTCCTAGGCAGTTCACACAAAATGGATATTTACATTATGGCTAAAGTTCTGGACTTTAACTTAATAGCCGATGTCTTATTTCAGAGTAGAAAGCCAAAACAACAAATGCTGCATCCAGGTTTTGTGTCCCATAGGTCTGTATCAGGACTGTTAACAAAAAAAAAAAAAGGTCGTATAATGTTGAGGGCATCACTTGTGCACTCAGAGGAACTGATAAACGAGTTCTAAATATCTTCAGGGTTTTTTAACACAATTCCAGTCACCTTGAAGTCCATCCACCCATCCAGTCATCCATTATCCATTATCTATACTGCTTATCCGTTAAGGGTCATGAGGAAGCTGGAGCCAATCCCAGCTGACTACGGGTAAGAGGCAGAATACTCATCTACTGCAGGGCTAACTCAGAGATGAACAGTCATTCACACTCACATTCATACCTGTGGGCAATTTAGAGTAGCCATTTGACCTAAGCTGTATGCATGCCATTGCATGACTGTGGAAGGAAACCAAAGGAAACCCACACGGGCATGGGGAGACATGCAAGCTCGGCTGGCAGGCTCAAACCCAGAACCGTCTTGCTGTGAGGTGACAGTGCTGACCACTGCACCTCCGTGCCACCCCACCTTAAAGTCAGCTTGACAATCCAACTTTTTCATGGTTTTTATGCCTAACTAGTGAGTCACGTTGCTTATACATGCTATTTATTAAATAATTCAGTGCCTTTTTTTTTTTTTTTTTGTCCATAAAAAGCCATTTTGGGGTTTCATTTTTGTCTCATTTTCTAACCTTTATTTAGATCAGCCGTGCCTTCCCAGTTGCCATAACTTTGCAGAGTGAAATCCGAACTCAATAAACAGAACACACCTCGCAATGGTAGGACAGAGGTTAACAGGAACTCCTACAATAACTGCTATATTGATGTGAACATGTACATTCTGGATATAGCCTACACTAAAGATGGGGGGAAGAAAAGTTATTTATATTCCAGATTTTTATTCACGCTAGTCAGATGTGATAAATTTAGATACTGCCCTGCATGGCAGGGACAAAAATACAACAAATCAACTTGGAAGGCAAAAAGCCAAAGCTGTTCCCCTGTGTGCGGAACTCCAGACTTTGCTGACGTAACACAACAGTCGGGCATATTCCACTGCAAAATCGCTTAGAGTGAAAATAAATCAGAAGCGTGTGGATGTGCCAAGCTGTCTGAGTTTATTTCTGAGTTTATTCCAAATTATTGGGTTTTTTTTTGGGACTTCACTTGTGTGAGGCACATTTGGATCTATTTCTAAGTTTTAGACGTCCACGTTTAAGGCTCCCAAGTGGAAGCGGAGTGACAGGAAAGCTTTCACCTTGTCATCAGGGGACTGAAATTGGCCGAGCTCGCTGAGAGGGATGCACGACGTACTCGTCCTCCCCCGTGAATCAGAGTGACACTAGCCAACTGTGGGTGTCTGTGAGCTCGTGTAGTTTGTGGAAGAAGGCGGAGAGTGTTACTCTGCCCTGTGACGCAGCATGAGTACCAGTTTGGTCCGTGTGTGTCTCTGAGGAAGCACCTTCACCTTCACCACAGCTTAGTAAGCTGTCTTATGATAGGAGAAACTAGTGGGTGGGAATTGGCAGGTGATAAAATTGTGGGGAGAAATGAGGGGTTTACATGTCTATGTTGATGTCCAAGGTTTTCAGTTATGCCGGTCTGAAAAAACAACTCTTAACATTTCTTCATTTATCTACGAACTGAAAACTCTCTCCAAATGAATGCAGAAGCTTCTTTAGGGTAATATTCTAATTTCATTCAGCTTGCATCACTATCTTGCTACCTGGGAATCAGCATGCACAGTATAACATTTAACTGTTAAATGTACACCTCAAATAATTAGTGACCCCTGGG